>VDFB02168118.1:98770108-98805719 GCA_007258455.2 Sequoia sempervirens
TCAATTACCTTCACCTTATCTAACATTGCACTTTCATAATCTAGACAATGCTGCACCTCACTCGCACTAGGTATTTCCTACAAGAGGAAAATAAGATAAACATATAAGTTATTATATAATTTCATTTATGAAAATTCAAATGACAATCAAGTATATAATAAAAAAAATGTAAACGAGTGAGTGCGAAAATATATACTGTGTGCATGTCGAGGCAAAATGAAATGGCCCTAAGGGTGCTATCAGTCACCTATGTGAGCTCCTCCTCAGACATCAACTGTTAAATAGAACATGTAAATAAATATTAGTACATTATACTATCTCTTATTAATATTCATTTAAAAACAAATGAAAGTTATGAATTTACAACTTAAATCTTACATGTGTCACTATTCCAATGTCCCCCTCTCTAACAGGAGAGGACTCTGTAGGGTGCGCTCCACTCCCCTGAGTTTGATCTATAATGTCCACATTATGGAGGTCATAATCAGAAGTGTCCAAGGGATGCTCGACAGGCTGTCCAAGAGGACCCAAGCATATCTGGTGGCACATGGAGTAAGTATGTGACACACAAATATGTGGACTTGACAAGGATGACACAACAACACTCAAACCATCGCCAACATCACCAGAATGTGGCTGAGCTACTGTAGAAGCATGCGAAACCAAAAGGCCACTCAAAGAGTGAATAGCCTGGATAGTTTGTGTGGCCGCATCCTACATAATATCTGGATGATATACTGGATGTGGCACATGAAGTGGAGGAGGGGGAACATATGGGTGTGAGACTACTCTAAATTTTCCTAGTCTATCTTGGGGCATACCTCCACCAACACCCTGGAAGGGTTTAATGTCAAAGTAATTGACATGATGCCCTAACACAAACTCAACATATAATTTTTTAATAAAGTAAATTGGTATATCACAATTGTTGTTCGGTGGTTTATCAAAAACCATACACCAATGATCCCAAAAGTTATCTACAATGTCCCTATGCGTGCACCATTTTATAGAAAGTTTTGGTTTATTAACATTAACTAGCAAACCAATGCGGGGGTTAACAAATAAAGAGGCTATTTGGGCTTTGGTTATTCCGAGATCTTTCACATCATCATAAGACAATCCACATGCATAATATTCCCTCATGTCTTCTCGCCATGAATGAAAGGCATTATGTTGGGTGGAGAGGGTTTCTATATTTTTAATTATATCCTTCAATGTGTTTGACATCTCAAATAATTGAGGGATTCTCTTATAAACTTCAGAAATTTCGTTTAATTGCTGCAATTTTTTACCAATTAATTCTTCAATTGATGGCTGCGGAGGTGGTGGAATGTTTGGTATTTGTGCATTTTCATTCTCAGTTGGTGGATCATTTGGAATTTGTGCATTTTCATTTTTAGTAGCCATAATGCCTGATTAAAGTTAAAAACTAATTAATCTAATTGAAATTAGATAGTATAAATGAAAATATTGTAAAAATACCCTCGTTTAAAAAAAAAAGTTAAAAAAAAACCCTACTTTTGGCAAAATCCATAAAATTCTAATTTTTAATACAAATACATAAAAAACACTATTTTAAATCAAAATCCATAAAAAACATTCATTTTTAATCAAAATCCATTCTAAACTCAAAATTTTCATAAAAATTCAATCAAAACCCTATTTTGAAAAAAAATCCATAAAAAACTAACTGAAATTATACAAATCTAATTCAAAATTCGATCCAAGCAAAGAAAAATCTAAAATCTAACCTTTTGAAAATGGATATCGGATAAATCGGATATCTGATATGCAGAGAACCTCCTCACTGTGTGTCGCTGCCTATTTGTGAATGCCAAATGATTTTAATAAGCCTGATTTTTTTATATATATGTTTGCTTCAAATCGGATATTTGATTTGGATCGTATATCTGATATGGAGATCTTGGTTTGGTTTTTTCTTTGGAAGTGTGTACTAACACCCAAGCCACAAAAAACTCAACTCAACATTTCCACATTTTTGGGTCGATGAACAACATAATTTTTTCTCCATTTCCACTTTTTGGCCCATCATGATCCTGCACATACCCGAAAGTGTTATGTCACATATTAATAGCGTTGAAAGTGTAAAAGCGTTAATCCACAAAGTAGAAATGCTAATCTAAAAAAATGTTAATCTCAAGTCAAATGCACTAATTCGATGGAAAATACACTTGTAGACATCCAAATTTAATCACTTCCATATGATTAAATTTACTGTCTTTCCACCTATCGTATTAATATTAATTTATTAAATTATTATTACACCTTTCATCTCATATCGGTAAAGTATTAATACTTTGTCTTTTACCCTATTCCTCTCTAAATTAAATAAATACACTAATTTATTTAATTTAGTCATTCTTCCTCTCTTTGATTTAAAAATCAATTTAAAATTCTTCAATTTCTCTCTCTTTGTCACATCCTCCATAACCTCACCCTAATCTGGATTAATTTAATTAATTCAGGGTTATGATGTGCATCATCTTAATCAGAGATTAATGTCACATCCTCCTACATTTGCCACTTGCCTCTAATCTTCTATTAATTAGCCTAATCCAATGTTTGCACAACCTTAACCAAAGTCATTAGCTAAATTTGGCACCACTTTTTGGTCAATTCTTCCATTTTTCCTTTTTAGACATTGACTCTCCTTC
The DNA here is from genome assembly GCA_007258455.2 of Sequoia sempervirens. Classification (NCBI taxonomy): domain Eukaryota; kingdom Viridiplantae; phylum Streptophyta; class Pinopsida; order Cupressales; family Cupressaceae; genus Sequoia; species Sequoia sempervirens. Next base: position 98,772,784 of record VDFB02168118.1, read on the forward strand.
CCATGAGAATTTTTAATTCTCATTTATTTATCCCATGTCTCTCTCCTTCCCATGTGAATTTTTAATTCACATTTTATCCTTCCAAGGCTTCTAGAACCTTGGACTTGTCACAATCTCCACATGTGACCAAGTCCCACCTTTTTGGAGCCCACCTTTTACCCTCTAGATCATCCTAGGAATGTGAATTTTTAATTCACATTTATCCCCCCAACCACCTTTCCTTTTCCCATGTAGATTTTTGAGGAATTCTAAAATTCCTCAAATGTCCCTTTCACTCCCACTTGGGGACAAGAAATCCCTTTTTGTGGAAATCCTCTCACCCCCAAGGTGCATGCCCTTTTTCCACCTCATGTACCTTCTTGACAACTCATTTCCATCTCATCCTCCCTTGGCCACTTCACCCTCCACATGTCAAAATGTGAGGGCTTGTGGGTTTTCAAACCACCATAGCCCTTCATCTTAACCTTGTTGGATTAATCTTGACTATTGAATTCTCTAGAGAATTCAAGTTTCTCTATAAATACCCCCTCCTCAAGGGCATTTAAAACACTTAGTCATTTTGCAACTACATGCTGCCATTTTGTGAACTCATCCAATTTTCAATTACATCCTTTTGCATTTGTATCCAAGCACATTGCAAAGATCCTCAATAGAGCCATCAAGGAGCACACATCCCATTCTAAGCAAGGGCCAATCAAAGGGGTATCAACAACAAATGAAGGTAAAACCATTTGTCTTGTGCTATCTATTTTCTTTATTGTTTTGTCACTCTCTTTTGGCTAATCTTGAGGTGTCCTTGGTATTTTATCATTCGTATTTTAAGTTATTTTATGCATTAGAATAGGGACAAATTCTAAGGTATACATTTCTGGCATGCCCGGTGGGACCCACAAATGGGTTCCCATACTTTACGTTTGCTGTTGTTGAAGTTTTTGCAGGAACACGTCGCAGAAGGGCGATTATGCCCCTGTTTCCACTGCAGAAGGGCGTCTGCGCCCACGTGGCTGAAATTTCAAAAAAAATTCTAACACTTTTCTGCAGAAGGGCGTCTACACCCTCAAGGCTGAAATTTTAAAAAAATTTCTAACACTTTTCTGTAGAAGGGCGTCTGCGCCCTCGGGGCTGAAATTTCAAAAAAAAAATTCTAACACTTTTCTGCAGAAGGGCGTCTGCGCCCACGTGGTTGAAATTTCAAAAAAATTTCTAACACTTTTCTGTAAAAGGGCGTCTGTGCCCTCGGGGCTGAAATTTCAAAAAAAAATTTCTAACACTTTTCTGCAGAAGGGCGTCTACGCCCATGTGGCTGAAATTTCAAATTTTTTTCTAACACATTTTTCTGCAGAAGGGCGTCTGCGCCCACGTGGCTGAAATTTCAAAAAAAAATTTCTAACACTTTTATGCAAAAGTGCAATTGTGCCCTCATGTTTACTGCAGAAGTGCAATTGCGCCCTCCTGCTTACTGCAGAAGTGCAATTGTGCCCTCCTATTTACTGCAGAAGTGCAACTGTGCCCTCGTTTTGCTGCAGAAGGGCGACTGCGCCCCCAGAAAGGGCTATCCATTTGCTCAAAATTTTCTAATTATCCTTGTTGTTTGCATTAATCTAATAACATAGCTTAATTAGAGGGAGTAATACTCGTTGCTTGCTGTTCTTATCTTTTTGTGTTACCCTAAGGGAGTATTAGCTTGTTTCCCCTTTCCCCTTGCACTTCGTGTGAGCCTAGGGAGTAGTTGGAAACGGTTAGTGCTTTCTTCATAGTGGGACCTAGTTGGGGATTTCATCACCCCAAGGGATGATTCCAACCACGCATACTGGCAGGGTATACAAAGGGGGGAGAGCGAAAGTTGTACCCCAATCCAGTCACGTCGTAATTGGTAGAGCGTCGAAGCTAGGGTGATACCTAGATAGACGTGAAGAGTTGGTCTGAGCCCTTCAGTATCTCGCTGGGGTTCCCGACTCATGCTTGTGACGGGCTGGTGTTCACGGTTGTGCCTCACGTACCGAGAGTATATCGAGGACTCCCTAGATACCTTGTGCATCCTAGATTAAGACCACTTTGGCCATACCCTTAACACTAATCATAGGGTTGTATTTGCTTGAGAGTGTTTTCTTGTGATAAACTAGTGAACTTTTGATAGTTTGACCTTATCATTATCATTTTAAAGTCCTTGCCATAGCCATTTACATCAAACCAAGCCCCTGATCCACTGCAGAAGTGCAATTACACCCCTGATCCATTGCAGAAGTGCAATTACGCCCCTGTTTCACTGTAGAAGTGCAATTACGCCCCTGATTCACTGCAAAAGTGCAATTACGCCCCTGATCCATTACAGAAGTGCAATTACGCCCCTGTTTCACTGCAGAAGTGCAATTACGGCCCTATTTTGCTATAGAAGTGCAATTACGCCCTTGTTTTGCTATAGAAGTGTGATTACGCCCCTGTTTCACTTTAGAAGTGCAATTACGCCCCTGTTTCACTGCAAAAGGGAAAATCTGCCTTCCTGAATACCCGAAATCACCCCGTTTGGACCCTTTCAGCCTTTAAACCATTGTTTAACCATTCCCAACCATTACCCCATCATCCCAAGCCTTCATTTCATCACTTTAAACCTTCAAAAACCTCCATCAGACCCCTTTTTAAACCTCCATTTCATTATTCCAAATTTTCATTCATTCTCCACAAATCATCTTTAATCCACCTTCTTCATTTTAATTCTCTATTTACAAGTCAATACCCTCACCTAGCAAACATCACAACTTTACCATTCACACCTCCCAAACACCACCCATAGCCAAACCGTCCTAACCTTGTATTACAAAGTGGTTACCTAAATTGACTATAGCGCTTGAAGTTGATTATTAGTCTTTAACTTCAACCCCAATCAATTCACTTCCATCTTGAGGTGAATTCGGTGTTGTAAGTTATCATCTGCGGCCCAATCAATCCATTCCTAGCTTAAGGTGGATTCAGTGCCATAATCATCCTATTAATCAATCGAAGCTCTAGGGTCACTAAGGGTAATCCCACGTGATCAAGCTTAAGATCCCTCTCTCACATCTTTCATACCAAATCCAAAATCCAAATCCAATCAAATCAAATCCAATCCAATCCAAATCCAATCAAATCAAATCCAATCCAATCCAATCCAATCAAATCAAATCCAATCCAATCCAATCCAAAATCCAAATCCAATCTAATCCAATCCAATCCAATCGAAATCCAAATCCAATCTAATCCAATCCAATCCAAACCAAACTCAAGACCAATCCAACTCAAATCAAATCCAATCCAATCGTAATCCAATCCAATCCAACATATCCCAACAAAATCTGATCCAAAATACAAACCCCATCTAAGTCACACCTTATCCAATCATAATAAAATCATTTGACAAGGTCATTAATCCGCTCATCCCACATTTGCATGCCCGTTCAGACCCATTCACAGGCAAAGAAAATGGCCGACCATCAAGCTCAAAATGCCCAATCCAACAATCCCCAAGATCCCAAGAACACCTCATCAGATCCTAACAAAGGTACCAACATCACTCATGATCCCCCATAACGGTACTTCATTGCACTCCAACACTGAGAATCATAATAACTCGCCACATGGAGAAGAGAGCATGGTTAATCAACCTGAACTCACACTTGAGGAACATTTTAGTAATCCTGCCAATGTATAAATGACCGACCGTTTGCTTGAGAAACATGGGGAAGAAATCTTGGCCCACTTGATTGAGAAGGGTGTTAAACCTCCCTCCAATGTTGATTTGTCCAAATACAAGGGTGCCCCATCTCCTGTACTCCAAGAGTCCCAAAATGCACCCGAAGGTTCATACTTTTCCAATGTTCCTCCAGTCAAGGGTTGGCATCAACCTGAGTTTGGCAATGCTGTCCTTTATCAGATTAATTATCCCCCACATGCTTCGACCTCAGTTATAGGTGGACCTCAGGTGCCCGATCCCAATAATCCTTTCGCTTATGGCATGCCACAAAACATTCTGCAACCTCCGCCATTAACATTAACCACACCCCCTCCTTTGAACCCACCTACAGTCAATATTGGGGGTACCTCCTTTGCTACATCGCTTCTGCCTCCTGGGACCATCAACACACCACCTCAATAGGTTCACCAACCTACCATTCCACCTCAATTTCCTCCACAAGGCACACCCCAGCTGAACATTCCGAGCGGAACCCAACAACCTCTTTCACAAAATGTGCCCACACAACCTCCGCCACCTCATTTGCAACAACTTATACACAATGCTTTGGCCCCTTCATAACAATCACCCCACCAATCACAAGCCAATACATCTCAACCTATTGCCCAAGCCATATCTCCCTTTCTCGCATCCCTTTTGCGTCTAAAGGTTCAATCACAACATAATGTCCCACCTCAGTCCATACAACACTCGACGCCACCACAACAACCCCCACAACACTACTACTACCACAACCAACAACAATTCCCCCAACAACCACTTTATACGACCTCCCATCCATCACAGCAGTACTCCCAATACCAACAAACCAACATGCAACATCCTACCCCACACTTTTACTCAACAAATCCATATTATGCCCCACAACAACAACCCCCATATCAACAAAATCCCCCATCTTACCAGCAAGCCATGACATCATCCAATCATCCAAACCCACATTTCAACAATCTGACACCCTTTCAACAAGATCCCTCATCTTTTTATCATCAATATCCACCCAACCCACCACCAGCTAGCTCGGATTTGTTGGAAATCAAAGCTGCCCTTAAGGACCTTCAAGCAGGGGGCACAAAACAATCATTCAAATTTGAAGATATATGCCCATATCCGTTTGATCCATCCATCTCATTGATCCCATTCCCTAAACATTTCGAGATTCCAAAATTTGACAAATACAAGGGAGACAAAGATCCTAAGGCTCACTTGCAGGAGTTTTATGCACAATGTCAAGAAGTCATGTACAGTGATAACTATCTCTTACGCTTGTTCCCACGAAGCCTAGCAAGCCATGCCCTAGATTGGTTCATGACTCTCAAAAAGGGGTCTATAAAAACTTTTGCAGACTTATCAGAGCAGTTTGTATCCTACTTCTCTTTCAATTTGCGGAAGGATACTGACACCTTAGATCTCCTGAAAGAGAAACAACGGGATGGAGAAACCTTCACTAGCTACCTCCAACGGTGGCATGCATTAGCCAGTCGAATGAAGAATCCTTTGAAAGAAAAAGACATGGTCACCCTTTTCATGGAAAATTCTCATCCTGACATGGCCCACAATTTTAGACTACACTTGTGTCACCACTTTCGCCGAGATAGTGGAAAAGGGACCTATCCTTGAACGTGCCCTTGTTGCCAAAGGACACATCAAAATACACAGTCATGATAAAGAAAATCATTTGGAGATAAACCACGATTCTGGAACAAAAACAAGAATGCGGTCAACGATGGAGTGACTGACACCAAACATGTCCAAGTGGCTAATGCATCCCAAGGGCAACAGCAGTCTGTACCCAACGCCATATCAGTACCCCAGGGGGCACCTCATCCCCCTCAACAGTCAAACCAAAGAAATTAGGGGAATACCAAACGTCAATACGCCCAATTGGGTGAACCCCTGAGTGTTGTTTTTAACAAATTATTACAAATCAATTACCCCATCACATATCCTGTCACCAAACCATTCGATGAGTCCAAACCCAAGCCGACATGGTTTAAAGAAAATGAGTATTGCGACTTTCATAAAATCAAGGGACACTCCTTGAATAAGTGCCAAGGTTTAAAAAATTATGTCCAAGATCTCATTGATCAAGGAGATATCAAGGTGGACCCCAGTCAACCTTCGTCATCCAATGCCCAATTGCAAATCTATCAGAATGCCTTCCCAAACCATAGTCAAGGTCCTAGCACCTCCAATAGCAATCCCCAAAACAACAATACAAATAATGTGAATTATCAGAATGTGCCCTTCAATTATGAAGATGTTATTCATTACATTGAGCAGGTGGAACCTCGAGTGTCCATGATACACGTTAAAGCCAAAGACCCTCAATGTGCTGTGACTACGCGACGAGCCCGCATCACCATCCCTGCAGCCTCTGCACCCATCCAACCCACTCCTGTAAACTCTCAATATAACATCCTTGATCACCTAAGGAAGACCCCCGCTCATATATCTATTCTGGATTTGCTTAAGTCTTCCCCGGTACATCAAGAGATCCTCAATAATGCCTTGCAGGAAATCCATATCCCAAATGACATCGACCCCACACAATTCCAAGCTTTAGTGGGACACTTGGCTTTGTCTCACCACCTCCATTTCAGCCAAAATGATATGCCCAACATTGACGTCCATCACAACCGCCCCCTACATATCGAAGTCATAGTTACCCATCATAAAATAAAAAGGGTCTTGGTAGATAATGGCTCTGCCCTCAATTTATGTACTCTGAAATTCATAAAACAGGTAGGGTATACTCAAGCGGACCTAAGCAACCAGATAATTACAATCAAAGCTTATGACAATGCAGAGAGAAATTCAGAAGGAATCATCAGTCTCCCTATCCAAGTGGAACCTGTACTCTAATATACTACCTACCATGTCCTAGATCTAGACTTACCATATAATCTCCTCCTTGGCCGCCCATGGCTCCATGCTATGCAAGCCGTCCCATCCACATACCATCAATGCCTCAAATTCCCAGTCAACGGACAGGAGGTCACCATCTATGCTGACCCCCAACCGTTTGAGTATTGTCAAGCTTTGGAAGCATCTTTTCCCCATTTACACTATTGTCCTGGGGTCGAAATGGGGGCATCCCAGTCATTGCCCTCCAATCCATCATCCACCGCGATCACCACTCCATCATCCACCACGATCCCCACTCCATCCTCCACCACTAATCCTTCAGTCACTAGAGTCCAGATCATTGACAAAGGGTGCGGTGAGTATGAGATGCATACAACCCTCAATGTAGCCACCATGCCACTGTCGCCACATGAGTACGGTCAACCTTCACATGCCACACAAAAGGAAGATAAGATCATCACCTTTAGCGGTAAAAACATTCCTACTACCACCTTCAGGTCTCTGAGTATCAAGGACGATGCACCAGAGGAAGACATCAGCCAATGGGTCTACCGAGAAGAGCCTGAACCAGAAACCCCTCTAAAGAAATATTTTCAAGAAAAGTATCCTTGGCCAACAAAATTCATCGAAAAGCATAACTATCAAGGTAGAGGCCTAGGCAAAGAGGAACAAGGACGGTTGCAACCCATTGATATGCCACAGTCACCCAAGAAGGTAGGAATTGGGTATGATAGCAAACAGAAAAGCCTCGCAACATCATCTCATACTTCTCATAGTATCACCATGGACAAGGGCTCATTGGCAGACATACCTGAGGAGGAATCCATCATACATGCGTACGATGATATCGATCACACTGACTTATCATCCATGTTCAAATGCCTATCCGTTTGCACCATCAGCCTATCCCTTCGTCACCCTGAACTCATCGATTGGGACCTACACAACACCACACCTGTCAGTATGTCTACAGACACATACGTCAACCTTATGGGATTGGGGGAGGATGAACACTCCAGTCGCAAAAATAAAAATAAGAAAAATAAAAAGAGGTCATCTAGTGAAAACCTCCCTGAGGCACTTCCTGACCTAGAAAAAGTAAAAATAAAGGATGCATCTGATGGCGAAAACCTTGAAGATGCGCCAGAAGATGGAGATGTTCACCTTCCCCTTATGGGAACTCAGCTATCTGCCAGATCATCTATCCTGATTGAAGAAACACAAGAAGTTAATTTGGGAACTGCCGAAAGTCCAAAGATCACATATGTAGCCAAGTCACTCTCCGAACAAGAGTATCTGATCTTTGTGCAGCTACTCTGAGAAGGCATCATCAACTTTGCCTGGTCATACTCAGACATGCCAGGCTTAGACCCTACTTGAGTGGTTCATCACTTAGACATCCGCCCAGACGCCAAACCCGTAAAGCAAAAACTCTGTAAGATGCACCCGCAAGTCACATTGTTAGTTAAGAAGGAATTAGAGAAGTTGCTAGACGTAGGTTTTATTAGACCAATTGACTACTTCGAATGGATCTCTAATATAGTCCCAGTTGCCAAACCCAACGGAGACATTCAAGTCTTATGAATTTTAGGGATCTCAACAAAGCCTGCCCAAAAGACGATTTCCCTCTTCCTAATATTGACATGTTGGTCGACTTAACAGCAAGACATGAGATGTTGTCCCTTATGGATGGCTTTTCCGGTTATAACCAGATTCGAATTGCACCTGAAGACCAACACAAAACTGCCTTCACAACTCCCTGGGGCACCTTTTGTTACAATGTCATGCCCTTCAGTCTCAAAAACGCGGGGGCAACGTATCAGAGAGCCATGACTGTTATCTTCCATGATCTCATCCATATCATCATGGAAGACTATGTTGATGACCTATTAGGGAAGTCCAAAACATGAGCAGAACATCCGACCATCCTGAAGAAGATATTCGAGCGGTTAGAGCATTATAAGTTGCGGCTGAATCCGAAAAAGTGTCTTTGGGGTCACGTCGGGGAAATTGTTGGGTTTCATAGTCTCTCGCAGAGGTATTGAAGTTGATCCTGCCAAGGTAAAGGCTATTCTAGACATGCCACCTCCACACAACCTAAAGTAGTTAAGGAGCCTCCAGGGAAAGATGCAGTCCATCCGACGGTTCATAGCCCAACTCGTAGATAAATGTCAACCATTTACCCATCTTTTGAAGAAAGATTCCACTTTCTGATGGACAGCACAGTGTCAAATGGGTTTTGATAAAATCAAGGAATACTTAGCTCATCCACCGATTCTGATGCCGCCTATTCTAGGAAAACCCCTCCTGCTTTATATTTCTGCTACTTCAGTCGCACTGGGGGCATTATTGGCGCAACATGATGAGTCATTCAAGGAAAGGGCCATCTACTACATCAGCCGAACATTAGTTGGCTATGAGTTAAATTATTCCCCTATGGAAAAAGCGTGCCTCGCACTAGTCTTCAGTACACAGAAGCTTCGCCATTACATGCTCAGTCACCCAGTCAAGTTAATCACTAAAATTGATCCCTTAAAGTATCTGTTATCTAGAACCACTTTGACTGGCCGCATGACCAAATGGGTCATGCTCCTCAGTGAGTTTGACATAGAGTATGTCGAGCGCAAAGCCATAAAAGGACAAGTTATTGCTGATCAATTGGCCGAAGCACTATTGGTAGATGCTTACCCCTTAGACACTGGATTCCTAGATGAAGAAATCTACACAGTGACAGAAGCACCAAGTTGGACGTTATATTTTGATGGCTCATACACCCATAATGGATCTGGGGCAAGAATTCTATTAGTCACCCCTCAAGGTGATTACATCCCAAAATCATTCAGGATAGCATTTCCCTGTACCAACAATATGGCCGAATATGAGGCTCTCCTCACCGGCCTTAGAATTGCAAAACAGTGGCACATCACACACTTGAAATTTTTTGGGGATTCCTTGCTGGTTATCAGACAAGTTAATGATGAATTCCTCACAAAAGATGACAAACTGTTACCCTACAAGCGTATGGTGGACGATTTCAAGAAATATTTCACCTCCATACAGTTTGACCAAATCCCTCAGGTGCAGAATAAAGCAGCAGATGCCATGGCCACTATTGGTTCTTTGATTGACATGCCCAAGGATCGAACAGAGTGTGAATTCCTTGTTGAACAATTGTTAATCCCTGCATATGATGTTCCTGACACTGACATGGTGTGTGATATTCTAGGTCTTGCCTCCCCGTGGTACCAAGACATATACACCTACCTCCATCATAATATCATACCCCCAGAACTTACACGCAACCAACGTAAATCCTTTATCCATCGTTCGTCCCGATACATCATCGTTGGTGATACGCTTTATCGATGCGGGTATGATGGAATCCTCCTAAGATGTCTGAATGAGACCGAAGCCCAAATGGTACTAACGGAAGTACATGGTGGTATTTGTGGGGCTCACTCAAATGGTATGGCTCTGACCAAAAGAATCTTACGGGCTGGATACTATTGGCCGACATTGGAACACGATGCTTGTGACTTTGTCAAGAAATGCCTTCCGTGCCAAGAACATGCGGATTTGATTCACGCTCCAGCTCAAGATCTTCAGCCTCTCCTAGCACCATGGCCATTCTCTCAATGGGGTTTCGACTTGATTGGAAAGATTCACCCACCATCATCCGACGGCCATACATTCATCATCACCGCAACTGAGTATTTCACCAAATGGGTGGAAGTAATGCCACTCTCACAAATCACCGGTACTCAGGTTTCTAAATTCATCCTCTACCATATTCTCTGTAGATATGGTATCCCATCCACCATCATTTTTGATAATGGAAATCCATTTAAAAATCAAGCCATGAAACAACTTTGTGATACCTTCCATATTCAGCATCGTTGGTCTACGCCTTATTACCCCCAAGGCAATGGTCAGGTAGAAGTGACCAACAAAACCCTCATCCGCATTCTCAAAAAGGTGGTTAATAACACTGGACGAGATTGACACCTTCACATTCATCTCGCCCTCTGGGCATACCGCACATCTATCTGTACCCCAACAGGCGCCACCCTATACTCTTTAGTATATGGAGCTGAAGCCGTCTTGCCAATCGAAGTTGAGCTCCCCTCATTGAGAATTTCTTTGAAGAACCTCATCAGCGAAGAAGATGCTCGCGTCGCTCGGCTTGCACAGCTAGAGTTACTGGATGAACGTAGAATACAAGCCTATGATCACCTACAAGTATACCAGAATCGTCTCAAACATCATTACAGTAAAAAGGTCCGCCCCAGGCAATTCCAGGTTGGTGAACTTGTGCTCAAGGAAAATCACCGCACTCAGCAAGACCGTGACAAGAAAGGAAAATTTGAGGCAAATTGGCTAGGGCCGTATATCATCGCTGCCAAATATGGATCTGGAGCTTACAGGTTAACTACCCTGGAAGGGGCTCCCCTTGACGAACCTGTCAATATTCTCCATCTAAAAAGGTTCTATGCTTAAAGTCCGCTTAGTCTACCCTATCAAAAAAATAAAAAAATAAAAAAAGTACCAAAAAAAAATAAAAAAAATCCAAAAATAGTAAAGAGAAATAAGTTTTTCCTATGGTGAAAGCCACCTCTTGGTGGCACCTTGGATAAGTATGGATGGTGAAACCCTATCAGTAGGCATCATCCATAGAGGGCTTGATCATTATCTACTGGGCATCCTAATTATTTCGTGCTTTCATCCGCACTTTCATCCCCACCCACATCAGCCTAGGCCGCCTGGTATTTGTTGATTGAGCGTTGGACGACCCACCTTACATATCCCTCATCCTGAGCTTCCTTACTCCCCACTTTGGGTTTGTGTCTTTTGGTTGGTCTGTGTCTTCATATAGGATCATCCATCGGGTCGGTCTCCATCTAGATCTCATCCTCTTGTCCCACTTCCATCCTTTTGTCGCACTTCGGCAAGGTTGATCACTCGATCTGCCCCTGGGGCATTTTTTTGGATCAACCTCATTTTGATCCTCCATCCCTTCATCTTCACTAGTCCCTTTTCGCTTTTGTCCATGGTCTTTTTATCGAACTACGTTGCCCCTGCGCTTTCACGTAGGCAAGGTTGGTCATTTGATCCTCCCCCAGGGCATTTGTCGGTCGCGTTTTGTGTCCATCATCGGTCACCATTGTCCTCTTTCCGCTTTATCCATGGTCTTTTTCTATGAACTACGAGGGCTCTGCACTTTCACGTAGGCAAGGCTAATCTCTGATCGGCCCCCGAGCCCCTAGGTCGTTAGGTTGTGTCTTGTCTCCCTTCTGGTTGTCATCAAGTTATGCCTTTATCTAGCTGGTTCTTAACAAACAAAACCCACTTGTACTGATGAACCTAATCACTTTCAAATATCCTATATCATACCAATCTTTTTGCTTAGCATCCATCATAGGTCTTAACAGGATACATCCTTCCTAACAGACCTCATCGATCCCATCTATCCCTTGGATCCTATGGCAATGGACATTTGAAATTGATTGTGATCTTTTTTGATGCTTTTGGTTTTTGTTTATCACTTGAGCTCCCTATCATCACTTGTCAAGACCGCCATGATCCATCATATTATGGCGTGTTTTGATTGGTCCACATAGGGGCATATATTGATCTTTTGTTTGATGATGTCTTCTTGGTTGTCCCACATAGTACCCACCAAGATCCTCACGGTCTTGTGTTATGTTGGGGCATCCTTTTGTGTTTGTGGTTATCCCAGTACCGGACCCGAACAAGGTCCTCGCGACTTTGGGGTATCGGGATAGCCTTCTTGTCTGATATATTTGTCTCATGCATTGGACACTAATCTACCTCGGTCCTCCATACCTTGGTGAATCGTGTCTTATGCTATAGCAAAAATCAGTTCTCCAAAGATGGAAAAATTAAGTTAGGATTGCATTTTCATAATCATTGCATTAATACTCGCCCTATGGTTTTGGTTGTGCAAATACCTTCCCCCATTCTCTTTCATTCTTCTCAGGACACTGATACCTTTTTGACAGATGCCAAATCACATCCATCACCACATACCCACCTCCCATCATCACATCAGTTCTTATTGGCACTCATGACCGTGTGTTAGTTCCTCTAAAAATACAAAAATACTATGCCATATCCCCATCGTCGCTTGCATTACGTATTAGGTCCATCACCACCTGCATACATACTTCGCCACTTGCATCATCACATGTTAGGTCCATATGTACATCGCCACCTGCATCACAAAGTGTTAGACGCATAATACATCACATCCTACATACATAAAATATTCATACAACATCCATCATACACACATACATGATAATTAAGTCAATTAGGCATCCATATATATACATCATATTAGATCCCATAGGTGCACATACAACATCACCATTCACATCCATACAAATATTCATATTACATAAGTGCATAAATTCAATCATCTACATATACATCTCAATAAACCAGTGCATACGCATAAGTAAAATTATCCATAAACACATACATCCACTTATCCACATGAACATCTCATCTCGTATCATAAATAAATCAACACATGAACATTCATCCACATAAACCAAGAAATACCATATACACATGCATATAATCATCCATCATAAATAGAAACATACTACATGGTGTCACTAAGAACTGTCTCATATCAAAATAATATAACATGTGTCCCATGTCCATCATATATAAATCCCTCATATGACAAAATACAAAACCTAGAGATATAGAACATCTCTGATCTCTATCAATACATAACACACAGTCCACCATGCATCTGTCAAAAACTCACTAACCTGTCACCTCCCAAATGAACTCCCCACATCTGATCTCTGTGGAGACTTAGGTCCTGCTCCTCTGCCTGGTAACACACCTGGTGAATCACTATAACCACAAGTCCATGTCCCCAATGACTGTGATGGCGTTGGAATTTGCGGTGGCTGCCTAGTATAATGGAATCTCTGCTGAGCCGGATCAGGAACTGCATCATAATACGCAGCCATCCAAAAACCTACCTCTCGCATACTATCCTCTCTCTCTGCAACCTGAACCCGAGTGAAATTCCGCTCATGTCGATACCTGTCCCGATCCCTCGTAATCATCCTCCTCTCCTGCTCCCAAGCCTCCTGGGATAGGCGTAACTATGCCATCTCTGCCTGCATCCGATCTCTTATCTCCTCAGTAGCTACCGCTTTGGCTACTGCGGCATCCCTCTCCCTCTGTAATCCATGCATATCCCCCCTATCACATCACGGCCCTGCATAGACTGCCACTGTGCCACTGCCACATCCCGCTCCCCCTATAGTATCTGCATCTGTCTCTCTACAACATCTTTCTCTCTCTGTCGTCTCTGCCTGAATCACTGCCCCATCCCTCTCCCCCTGCAACTCCTGAATTCTCGACAGTGCTGCATCTCGCTCACCCTGCAACACCTAAACTCGTGCCTGTGATGTGTCTCTCTCCATCTGCAAGGTCCAAACCTGCTCCCTCACCTGTCTCTCCCTCTCCCGCATCGCCCCCATCTCTCCCACCATCTACTCCAAGCAAAACACTCTGTCCTGTAACTCATCTCGCTCTCATCGGAGATCATCCACTTGCTGCCCACTAACCGCCGATGCAGTCGTCCCCACTGATGCCCCTCTAGCTTGCAATATAATAGTCTCTGCCTCTAGTATGTCTCGGTCCCAACTCACCGCAGCTAACTCATCTTGTAACCCCTGCATATTAGCCCGCAATACCTCCCTCTCTCTCTCAACAGCAACTCCATCAAAGCTCTCTCAACCCTCTGAACTACTACTGGCACTCTCGATAGCTCAGCTCTGAGTCTGTTCACCTCTGCCTCTGCCACCCTCAGCCTCTGATCTATACTCTGACCAATCACAACCCTTGAGGAACTGACAGGAACCACCGCTAATGGCTCTACATCCCAAATTTCTTGATCTGGCACCTCGCCCTCTATCTCCATAACATCATCACTCTCCCAGGCATCCTCCTCCTGCTCACCCCCCAATCCTCCATGGAAGGATAAACTCGCACTCTCTGCGGTTGACCATGCCTCCCCACTCTCATCAATCTCTGTGGCTCTCCCATCTCCAGCTGCTCCTCATCCTCACTCTCTCCTATCTCTATAACGGGAGGCTCTTTCCCTCCCCTCTACTGTCCCCCACTCCTCCCCCTCCCTGGCTGACTCCTGGCCTCAGTATCCTCTCGGGCGCCCTCATGCTTTGTCACGGTCTGTACCCTCATTAGTCGCCTCCAGCCCGCTATCAACTCTGGCCCCCCCTGGCCTCCATCCCCTCCTGCCCTCCATCTGGCTGTCTCTCCTCTTCCTACTCCGCCCGCCCCAAGACTCTCCTCTGGCGTACTCTACCCCCTATACTAGTCTGCTGGCCCCCTCTACCCTCCACTGCGTGTATGATCTCTACCTTTAACCCCTCCTGTCCTCCCGCATCTGGCTCTGGCTCCCTCCTCTCCTCCTGTCCTCCCACATCCGGCTCCTGATCTCTCCTCCTCTCCTGTCGTCTCGCCTCTCTCATCCTCCTTCGCTACCCCCTGGTCCCCCTCCTCCTCCTCTTTGCCTGTCCCACTACCTCCATCCTCTACCCCCCTCTCCAGCTCAGGATGTCCTCCCTCTCTCACCCCATGCCGCTCATCCTCTGATCCAAATCCGATAGCTCCTACAATTGGCACCAATGGTGTAATCCTCTCCCATAGGTGGTTGCGCAACCACCCGACATATCGCGCTGTCACTCCTACATCCTCCTCTCCTGCATATCTCCCAGGGTAGGGTACCTGCACTGTCACTGCCCATGCTGCTCTAGCTGATGTGGGGCTAATCGCACGCCCCCATGGTCGCTCTCTGGTGAGCCATCGAAACATCACTAGCGGCCCCGAAATATCCTGGGTCTGCCCAAACTGTCTCCGCACCCTATCTGGCCGGTGCATCTCCACTATCCATGGAAGCATCCCAATCAGAACACACTGCGCCATAAAATAACCACTATGTCTCGCAGTCTCCTCCCTCCATCCCCTGAAGCGTCGTCACATATATGGTCGCCAAACTATGTCTCCCTCCACCAAATCATCTATCCTCCTCCTCCATACCTCCACATCTCCCACCCATCTATGATGAATAAGCCAGCCCCTCCCCTCTCCATATCTCCATGCCAGGGGCTCCGAGTCATCCACCTCTCCCTCCCGCACAACAATCGGTCTAGTCACCGTAATGTGCTCCCATGCCCACACCTGTAGCAGTGTCATATGTGTCAAACTCACTTCCTCCCGATAACAAATCGTATGCATATCTCTGTACAACTGGGCTAGTACACACGCACCCCATGCAATCTGTCGCTCTTGCCACTCCACAATGTGTCGAATTGGCTCCATAAACCGCAAGCTACAATACCGCCTACTACGATCTGGCAGCAATACCCCACTGATCAACCCAGCTAAAAATAAAGGCAACGTTGGTACTCCCACTGTCAGGCATCCATCTACATCCAACTGTTGACCATGCAACGGCAGGGCAACGTCCCCAAACAACACTTCCATAGTCTGCCTCAACTCGGCCCCCCTCGACACCACATCACTCAATAAAATCCGTGATATTGGCAACTTGAGGATGCACCATACATCCTCCAACGTCACCGTAACCTCTCCCGTCGGCAGTCGAAACATCGACGTCTCTAAACTCCATCTCTCTATCAGGGCTATCAGCATTGCTTGATGTGCCCTCAGCATTGGCACCTCTAGAAAATGCATAAGCCCTACATGCTCCAAAGTCGCATGATCCACACCCGTCATCGCTCCTAGCGCTGCTGTCAGTGCCTCCGACCGTCGCTTGTGTGTCCGTATCCGCATTAAACACTGCATCCACATCAACCATTTATCAGTACATAATTTTTCAGGGCCTCGGACCGCCTTTACTTTTTCTCTCTCCTCATGTCTGTTTTATCCCTCCCCTCTACTTCTTTCCTCTTTTCTTTGCTTTCCCGCCGCTCCTCCTCCCTCTTGGCCGGCTCTGCCTTCCCCCCTCCCCCCTTGTGTGTGCCTGCCACTCGGGGCGGTTCAGCCTTCTCGGGGCGGCTCCGCCCTCTCAGGGCGTAACCGCCCCCACAAGGCGGCTCCACCCTCTCGGGGCGGCTCCGCCCCTGTGGGGCGGCTTCGCCCTCCCGGGGCGGATACGCCCCCGTGAGGCGGCTCCGCCCCGGGGCGAATACACCCCTGCGGGGGGAACAGCCGTTGGGGCGGATTCGCCCCACCGTCCGGGGCGTCTGCGCCCCGGTGCCTTGGGTAGCTTCGCCTCGGCGGGGCGTCTGCGCCCCACTGCCTAGGCGGCCCCGCCCCAGTGGGGCGTATGCGCCCCGCCCAGCTTGTCTAGCACTCCCCTATTTGTGGGCGTGTCCGCAATGGTCTGCGCCCGCCATGAAATGACTCCACCCCCGTCTGCGCCCCGGCCGAGCGTCTCTGCCGATTGGGCGTCTGTGCTCGCCGCTGGGGCTCCGCCTCAGGCGTCTTTGTGCCCTTGACCCGGGCATGTCGCCTGGCCCGGGGCTTATGCCGCCACAGCGGCTACGCCCCGAGCGTCTGCGCCACCATAGGCGCCTGAGCCCATTGTCAGCGAGCGATTCGCCCCTGTTCGATTTTTTTCTTTGTTTTTAATCATTAAATTTTGCTGCCTGCAATTTTTATTTTTCCCCACCTATAAAACCCATATGCCACTTTTTCGTTTATCTTTTCACACATGGTCAAATTTTTCAAAATCACTAGCATAGGTTTCTGTACTCACCTTACGGGGCACCGCGAAGTGAGTCCATCATTTCCGCACCTCATCAGCTCGGTGCACGATCTCGGTGTCGTAATCCTGCGGCATGTTTGCTCTGTCTCCTCTCTCTCTTTCTCCTCCTTTCCTCACTTGCTTGAGTGAAAATGACTAAGGTAAATTTTTAAATTACCATTTTAACCCTTTCTACCTCCAGGGTATTTTTTACCTCCTATTTAACTTTTCATCCCTCCAACTAATCCCTAACTTCCCGGAGCCGCCATTCGCACACCGTACGTCCAATCCACTCCGTTCAAAAGGAAAAGTTGCTTATTTTTTTGCCCTCTATCCAAAGGTCTCCTCCATTTCTTTCTATCGAGACATCGTCTGGGGCCCCTCCTTTCTTCCCCAACCGCCCTCTCGAGGGGGCATACCCTACTTCCTTACATCCATTTCAAACAGAACAGCAGGGCATCCTTCTTCTTCTTCGTCCCAGTAGGCATCAATCTCATTCTTCTTCATCACGACATTTTACTTTTCTTGAAACATTGTTATTTCAACAATATTTTGAAGAACAAATATGAACATCCGTTAATCACTTCATATGATTAAATTTATTGCCTTCTCCACCTATAAATGTGGTTATTAAATTAATATTACACCTTTCATCTCATGTCGGTAAAGTGTACTTTATCTTTCACCCTATTCCTCTCTAAATTAAATAAATACGCTAATTTATTTAATTTAGTCATTTTTACCCTTTTTGATTTAAAATCAATTTAAAATTCGTCACTTTCTCTCTCCTTGTCACATCCTCCATAACCTTTCCTTAATCTGAATTAATTTAATTAATTCATGATTATGATGTGCATCATCTTAATTAAGATTAATGTCACATCCTCCTACATTTGCCACTTACTCTAATCTTCTATTAATTAGCCTAATCCAATGTTTGCACAACCCAGCAACCAAAGTCATTAGCTAAATTTAGCACCACTTTTTGGTCAATTCTTCCATTTTTCCTTTTTGGGCATTGACTCTCCTTCCCATGAGAATTTTGAATTCTCATTTATTTATCCCATGTCTCTCTCCTTCCCATGAATTTTTTAATTCACATTTTATCCCCTTCAAACTAGAGCCTTGGACATCTAATCTCATGTGACCAAGTCCCACCCTTTTTGGAGCCCACCTTTTACCCTCTAGATCATCCTGAGGAATGTGAATTTTTAATTCACATTTATCCCCCCAACCACCTTTCCTTTTCCCATGTAGATTTTTGAGGAATTCTAAAATTCCTCAAATGTCCCTTTCACTCCCACTTGGGGACAAGAAATCCCTTTTTGTGGAAATCCTTTCACCCCCCAAGGTGCATGTCCTTTTTCCACTTCATGTACCTTCTTGACAACTCATTTCCATCTCATCCTCCCTTGGCCACTTCACCCTCCACATGTCAAAATGTGAGGGCTTGTGGGTTCTCAACCCACCATAGCCCTTCATCTTAACCTTGTTGGATCAATCTTGACCATTGAATTCTCTATAGAATTCAAGTTTCTCTATAAATACCCCCTCCTCAAGGGCATTTAAAACACTTAGTCATTTTGCAACTACATGCTGCCATTTTGTGAACTCATCCAATTTTCAATTACATCCTTTTGCATTTGTATCCAAGCACATTGCAAAGATCCTCAATAAAGCCATCAAGGAGCACACATCCCATTATAAGCAAGGGCCAATCAAAGGGGTATCAACAACAAATGAAGGTAAAACCATTTATCTTGTGCTATCTATTTTCTTTATTGTTTTGTCACTCTCTTTTGGCTAATCTTGAGGTGTCCTTGGTCTTTTATCATTCGTATTTTGAGTTATTTTATGCATTAGAATATGGATAAATTCCAAGGTATACAACGCTAAATGTTATATCAAAAATGTTGTTTTGGAACATGTAATTGAAATATTAAAAAAATACTCAAATAGAGGTTAGTGAAAGGGATGTGGGTCCCACTGAGTGTACCAAAATAAGAATGGTGAAATGTAAAAGGAAAAAAAAGAAAGATAAAAAGATACAAATTATTTTTACCTTTTCATTTTCCTTCTCATCTTATGGATAAAGCTAAAGTAAATGCACCCATGCCTAGTTGATTTTCTCTTTGATGTTGTTGAATGGTGGAATGTGGTTTCCTATGGAAACAACATTATTTTATGATGAAGATAGATAAAAAATAGGAAATGTAGTTAGGATGATAAAATATGATAAAAATGAGAGCAAAGGCCTTCATTTATAGATTTTGGGTCAAGATGCAATATCTAATAGATGGCTAGGATTGAATGAGAGTGAGGACATGGATTAAAGGCTTAGCCTTGCGACAAGTGTCACAATGGAATGGAGGTGCAAGAGCTAGGTGTGTTGACACATGTGTGAGCACCTACATAAGGAATTTTATGAAAGGGAAAAGTGGCTACTTTATGACGTGTAAGAGGTAGGGTGGCTTCACATGTGTGAGAGATATGATCACACATGTGTGAGAAAGGGGTAGGGTAGGTAGGTTAGGAAACTTGTCAAGTGATGATAAGTTTAGATCTTGATCCATGTAGATGGATTCAATGTTTGGGATTAAATGAACAAAGATTGAGGGTGAGGTGTAATTAAATATTAGAGAAATCAGTAATGAGGGTTAATTAACATAAATCAATTAATTAAGTTGGTATTTGTTAATTGACTTAGTTGGAATATTTGGGGATAAGGTTACACTTAATTAAATAAACATAAATTTATTTAATTAAAGGTGAGGGATAATGATGAATGAATGAATGAATTATTTAATTAATGGACAAAATGGGGTAAAACCAAGTGTGGTTGGGTACAAACGAATTTAGGTGTCTGCACAACCAAGTTCTTATTCAATAATCCAAAAAATCACATTAGACAAAAAATATAATTATAAAAAGGACGAGGATACAAGATGAAGGTAAGATGTGTCATACTGATCCAATGCAAGCACTCTAAGTATTTCACTAACTCACATCTTGTTTCATTTTAATTACCCCAAGAATTTCCTTAGTTATCACTTAATTAAATAATGTTTTCCTATTGTAGCCATGAAATCACTTCTAGATTTGAGACATCATAATTAAATAACTTTTCCCAATAAAATGACTATAAATTTGAAAATAAATAAATAATTTTACACATGGAAAAATAAAAAATTCTCAACTCCACCATTGTTGAATGCTTAGAAATTTATTTATTTTTTAAATAAAAAATTTCAAAAAAATGAAGAATACCCTTTTTATTTATACATGCAAAATAAGACTCTTTTACACTAAATTATACACAACAATATATTTTTTCTCAGCAAAATCCAATAGATTGAAATTAAAAATAAAGCCATATGCTACCACTTAAGTGGGTCCATGAATTGAAAGAATTCAAAAATAAAGAGAAAGGGGTAGACTTACTTTCAATTTGTAGCACACAAATTGGTCAATTTTCATGCAACAATTCTAATTTGAAAGGCATTTCCACAAAAAATTCAAACACACCTTCAATTCTTTCAATCTCCAATCCACTCCAAGTCCAAATCACTCCTCAATCAAGCAATTTCATGAATTTTTTCAAATGAAAGGAAGAGGGTTTATTTGATAGAGTAATTGGGTAAAAGTTCAAACCTATGTCACACTTTGGGCCAACCGTATGAATTTTATCAAACTGGTTTTGATTGAAATGGTTTTGGCCAAATAGGATTTAGACAAAACCATGTAGTGATGACATGGCACCTACGTGGCCTCACCATTTAAGCCGAGTAGGTTTTGGCCAAAACCTTCTCGACCAAATACCTTCCAACCGAATAAGGAGGATATAAAAACAAAATAACATTGGGCTCAGACATTTTGGATGTTTTCCCAAAGAAATTGTGGTCGGATGTAGCTCGAGCGAAGATCTCGTCTACAAAAGCGAGTTTGAAGCTAGGTTTCATTCATTTGGTTTCTTGCATTTCATTTGTGAAGTGCTTGTTTTGTTTAATGAACAATTAGTTTGAAGTGTGAAATGTGTTTTATTGAGGATTCCTTATGCAATGACTGTTAGTTAGGGATTTGTTTTTGGGATTTTTTCTTTATTGTAATTTTCTTGGCTAAATATCGCTCCTCCCATGTCATTTTTTATAAGGCCATTTTGTGTACTCATATAAGGGTTTGAGTTGCGAAATTATGATTTTTTTGTACTCTATAAGGGTTTATTTTAAAAAAAATAAAAAAATAAATTTCTAATGTGTAGTTTTTGCATAGAGAATCTAATAATTGTGACATGCAAGTTTTTCTTATGAATCTGATAATAGGGTTATGAATTTGTGACATGGAGTTTTTGTCTTAGTTGTGAACTAAAAAATAGTTGCTTGTTTGGGGTTTTCAGAATAAGGGTTAATCTTAGATCTTCATCTATTCTTTATTTCTAGCTCTAAAATGATAACCTGAAGTACAATAAACAAAATTAGGGATTAAGAAAAATCTCAATGAATTTTTTTGTGTGGATTCATTTGACTGTCTTTACAGTGAAACCCTGAACATATAAAATTTTTGGGTCCTCAAATGTAAACTAGAATTCATCTAACAAACATTGAGTTGTTGCCCTAAAATTCCAAAATTGTTCTAATGTTGGGAACGAGAAGCCCTAGATCTACCTTCTAGACATTGAACCACAACCGTATAATTCAATATTCTATATGATTTGCATGCCATTTTAGAGTTTGTTAAACTCTATTTGTATATTTTTTTTGTGGTATGCAAAATAACTTGCAAATACTAATTAAGTGGAGTGAATCTATCTGGTAACAAAATTGATAAAAGTGAACCTGATTTGTGTGTTTACTTCGTGGTAAATTCCTCTTGATCTATTTTGTATTGAGATTATGATTTTATTGGTATAACCATAGCTCTTGAAGAAACGTGCACTTGGTCTGAGCGCAAAAATCAAACTTTGCACTGTCGATAGTTTGTTGGTCCAATACTTTCATTACTTCTTGTAGGCTTGCAAAAAATTGTATTATATTACAAAGCATTGACTATTTCTCGAATAGTTAAAGTATAGAAAAGTAAATTTCCAAGCTTAATAAATTTGTTGTTTGATAAAAAAAACAAAGAAAGATATTATGCTAACTACACTTAGCAAACATAGTACTATGATTATCATTAGTTTATTTTATTTATGATTTGTTGATTTATTTTGATTTTTTATTTTGACACTTAATTATATTCCTTTTTATTGCTTTTGTTAGACGGAAGATGAGAAAATACATAATAGAGGAGTAGATACTTAGTTTAGTAGCAAACTCCAAAGGGTGAATTCATAGACAAATTGCTTAGTAATCAACATGCTTAATACGAGACCTTCAATTCAAAAAAATCAATTGGGGTGAAACCTTTTGTTAGTGTATATTCAAAAGCTCTTATGAATAAGACTAATAAGATATTTAACAATATATTTAAAGAAGTATGATAAACAATTCTAATTTTAACCAGTTGATTCTCTCCAAATGCAAAATGATGATCTTTTAAAAAAATGGTTGCAGAGGACTAAAATAGAAGTTGATTGTAATAAAGGTTCCTTTATTTAACTATATGAGAAAACCAAACATAATGAAAACCAGACACATCCGTAGTTTACCTTTCACATGCAGATAATTTAAACTCTAATGTTTGGCTATAAAAGGTGATGAAATTATCTCAGTGACACATGTTCAATAGGATTTTTATTAAAAGAACAAGAAGGCCTAAGGATACCTAAGAGAGTTTGATTTTAAGTACGTGGTGATAGTGGAAAAACTTAAATAAGTATAAAAAGGATCTGCTAAAAAATAAGATCAAAAGAGTGCACCCTCATTATATTTTCCTGTTGCTTTTAACTAATTGCAAAGGGAAGGGAACTTGAAGGATATAGTGAAATGTTGTAACTTCTAAGAGGCTTGAAAAAGTGGAATTTTTGATATAATTTGCAAATAAAATAAATTTAGTTCATGTAACCATCTCAAAATTGGACTTCATCTTGGTTCATAGTTTTGAATAATACAATTAGATTTGCTAAAAGATATATTACACAACTAACTATAGATATAGAGAAAATAAATTGTGCTTCTATGTACAAGAAAACTAGACATAATGAAAATTAGGCACATCAATAGTTTACCTTTCACATGCAGATAATATAAACTCCAATGTTTGGCTATAAAAGGTGATGAAATTTTTGCAATAAAACATTAGAAAAAATCATAGCTTGAGTATAAAGAAAAACATGAAAATCAATAAAACAATTGATAAAAATAATTGAATTTCTATCTTTCCATATGATGAAGAGAATCCCCATAATAAAATCATGAAAAATCTGGTTGAATCTATGAGGGATGCGAGACCAATACCCTAAAAGAACCATGTACCATGAAATAGGTTTTGGTATAAAGCGCTTGAAGAAATCATGAATCTAGGTTCAATTATTGTAGTGGTAATCAAAGTGTTTTAAGGATGGTGAAGAATCTTGTTATGTGTGAGCAATCCAAACACATAAAATTTCATTGCCACCTCATTCAAGAGAAATCACAAACTAATGGAATACAAATGTAGTTCATTTCCCTTAAATATCAACTTACAAATAATCTTAATGTCATTGCCTCCTATCAAGTTTGTACACTTCCATTATCTCAGTGACATAGACTCTACTTTTGAGTCTTTATTTGACGAATCATAGTCCAAACAAATGAAACCCTTTTGTACACAAAGTTGTATAAGAGAACAACCTAAACCATATAACCTATGCTACTCAAAATCTATGAAAGACTTGGAAATTAAGCAAAAGAGTTAGTAAAAATTGATGAAAAAAATGAAAGTTCACCAACATCACCCTTGTTAAAAAAAGTGAAGCTAGTTATAGTAGAAATTATAGATATGACTTACAACTCTAATTTTATGCATTATGAAATTATATAGTTGTAACTTGTCATCCTAAACCATATATAACCTATGCTACTCAAAATCTATGGACTTAGAAATTAAGCAAAAGAGTTAGTAAACATTGATGAAAAAAATGAAAGTTCACCAACACCACCCTTGTTGCAAAAAGTGAAGCTAGTTATAGTAGAAATTTTGGTGTCTAAAACAATGTATTTTACAACTCTAATTTTATGCATTATGAAATTATAGAGTTGTAGCTTGTCATCCTAAAATACATTGTGCTAGGCACCAAAATTTCTACTATAACTAGTTTCACTTATCCATTCACATAACTCCAATTACTAAGGGTAGTAATTGGAGTTATGTGAATGGATAAGTGAAACTAGTTATAGTAGAAATTTTGGTGCCTACAATGTATTTTATAATATGACTTAAAACTAGATATAATTTCATATAAATGCATGATTTTATGAATATATTTAAGTGGTGCATTTAAATGAAATTATAGTCATACTCTTACATTAAGTTGTAAGTCATATCCTAAAATACATTGTGTTGGCACCAAAATTTCTATAACTAGTTTCAATTATCTATTCACATAACTCCAATTATTACCCTTCCAAGATTATTTCAATAAAGTATTTGATTGATCATTTATTGTATTCAATGTATACCATCATGGAGAATAGTGAAAAGGGCCAATTATTACCCTTCCAAATTATTTTAATAAATTTCTATTTAATATTCTTTTGTATTTGATTGATCATATATTATGGAAAAATTGGGTTCAAAATGTAAATTTGTAAACTCACTCTTTGACCTATCAGCCTTCAAATGTAGTCAATTCACTTGAACATGCAAAATGCCAATCAAATATAGAAGAATATTGAATAAAAATTTATTGAAATAATTTGGAAGGGTAATAATTGGCCTTTTTGGATGCCTCACACTAAGAGAATGTTTAATAGGTCATTCTTGGTGATGGTGTACATTCAATACAATAATTTATTAATCAAATAATTTAATGAAATAATCTTGGAAGGGTAGTAGTTGGAGTTTATGTGAATGGATAAATGAAACTAGTTATAGTAGAAATTTTGGTGCCTACAATGTATTTTAGGATATGACTTACAACTAGATATAATTTCATTTAAATGCATGATTTTATGAATATATTTAAATGGTACATTTAAATGAAATTATAGTCATACTCTTACATTAAGTTGTAAGCCATATCCTAAAATACATTGTGCTATACACACAAATTTCTACTATAACTAGTTTCACTTATCTATTCCCATAACTCTAATTAATACACCCTTTCAAGATTATTTCAATAAATTATTTGATTGATCATTTATTGTATTCAATGTATACCATCATTGAGAATGGCGAAAAGGTCCAATTATTACCCTTCCAAATTATTTTAATACCTTATAAATAGGATCATCTACATGCTCCGATTCTCAATGTTGAGTCAAAGAAACCTCATGGCAACTATTGGTATGTTGTGTTGGGTTATGTTGTGAGTCTCAAAGGGTGTCTAGAAGGTATTTATACAGCCTTCTCTAAAATATATTTTGCAAAGTTGGGTTTTGAGGGCTACAAACCTATTGGTGAGTGTTTGGAACAAGTTGAGTGAATTGTGTTGCAAAGGTTGATTCCTTGTTAGGGTCTGATCAATTTGAGTTTGATAGCGAGCCATCACCACCTTGCTTGCATCATAATCCCATAATAATCACTCAAAATCTTTTGAAAGTCACTAAATGTGATACAAAACACTAGATTCCATGATCAATTCACAAATACAAGACTTCTAGGACGTTGATCTTTGAAACCCTCACTTTACATGCAAAAAAACTAGGGTTTACTCAATCTCCTATCACTTGGGATTTCTAGGCACAACCAATGCATCCAACACCTTACTTATACCCTGCACAAACTCACAATTCCATTACATAGACAATTATTTCACTATTTTGTCAAAACCCTACCTTGACACCTTCATTTCACATGAAAAATGCTCTGCCCAGCCCTAGGGCATCATCCCAAAACACATAACTTGTCTCCTCTATCATTCAAAACCATAAAGACATCTAATATAACATAGGAGAAGTCATCCCAATGACGCACATGTTTCTACAATAGGTGGGATGACTAAAACATGTTTAAAACTTCAATCAAAACCCTACATAGGCCTTTAATAGGTAGTTACAGAAAATTGCAAAGTTCTCCCTTAAAACTTAATGGTAGAATCTAAAAATTGGTTCAAAAGAGAGATAGAACATGATACTACAAAATAAAAGGAATTTCAAAGTATCTACTGCTTGTACGAGTCTATACAAACTCAGAGAAATGTAAAATAACAGTAAAATCTATAGAAAAATGTTGTTATTTCTTTTGAAATTCTAATAAAAACTACTCCAATTGATGTTCGAGCCTTTTGGAGGCCTTTTATAGCCATTAAAATTCTATCCAATCCAATGTTCATAACTTCCTTTTGAAATACTAGACTCTTCATATTCCTAATAAGTTGCAATTTTACAATTTCTTGGCTTGACAACATTTTTACATTATTTTGCAACTTTTGACTCCTAAACACAAATGACTCGAAAACCACCCAAATACATAATAAATGATATTTTTAGACCTTATTTAGTATTAATAGAGCTTAACTAATGCAAAAAGACTCAAACTCCTCCTAACACCCTAAACTCATCTAAATGACCTTCAAATTTGCAAATGGTGGCTTAGGTGCTCCTACACCAGATTCGTTTAGATGTTGTACCAACTCATATTAGATGAAATTTTGGTAGATAGTCGGGTCAGAGTGAGGCAAATTCACAAGATGATCAACATATTTCAGACTAGCCTACAGTCCTTGCATAACATCGAGCTGAGGTTACTGCACACAATGTACATGGAACATACAACTCACTTCTCTTTGGCACTTGTCCTCTACCTGATACAAGTGTCCCTAATTTGACTATGCATTCTCGTGACATTAGTGACATTGGTAGATTGCTCTAGGGTGAGACGCAAGTACTTTCAAATAATCAGGTATATTTTGCGTTCTAAAAATTCACATACATATATAAAATAAAATTAACTTTAAAGTAGTTCTCACTCTTCATTGAAATCTTGTATTTTTAAATTTCTAGAAAAATGAGGGTTTGTCACACTTTGGAGATTTGGAGCATGCAGACGATCCTATGCATGGTACATTTATAATATTTAAAGTACTCGATACATTCAAACATTGAAAGTACAAAACTTTAAGATGACTTTACATTTACACGTGTGCATTAAATTAATTAATGTACTTTCTTGTGCATGGAGGTAGATCAGGACATGGATGAAGGCAAGGATCAAGAGAGGCATTGGGCCAAGGATCAAGAGAATCAAGACATGGATCCAGACAAGGATCAAGAGAGAGATCGATCCACAGTCATATTAGGCATCCTCCACTTTGATTTATTTTATATGCAAACACATGATTTGTCATACATTTTATAAATTGTGATTTGTCACATTATGGTTCTTAGATGATGATCTTCACATTATATACATTTTACATTATGGTTTCACATTATGGTTTATCTTATTATGTTTTATAGTATATACATTTTACATTATGGTTTCACATTATGATTCATCTTATTATGTTTTACAATATATATACATTTTATATTATGGTTTCACAGTATGGTTCATCTTATTATGGAAATAGAAATTCTTGAAGCTAATTAGGGTTTTGAGTTGGGAAAATTTAATATTAGATTGCTCACTTTTAATCTATAAAAAAAATGAATTAATTTAATGATTTTTGGTTCAATAAGGTAGTTGGGAATGACAGGTTGAATATATTCTAAGGCTAATTTACCAACTATGTTCTAAATAGTTTTGAAAACTATTTACACATCAATTATTTAACATTTAGCAATAAACATAATATTAATATTAAAAAACCCTAAAATAATCATATTTTTATTTAATTTTCATGTTGCATTAAAAATTAAGAATAGGTAACTTCGACATTCACTATAAATTCACTCAAAGTTATTGTCTCATCTTGCTTGAATTTTTTTGAACCCATTTCTATGCTTGAAAATTATAGTTCATCACTAATTAAAAAGATTTTAGAATTTAATAATCTATAATATTTAGATATATTGATTTAGGTGCCTTTTTTCATATGAATTCACATAGGAAGTGTTACATAAATTATATATATAATATTATGGTGGGGATGTCTAATTAGGTGAAAAAAAATATCATAAGATCATTATTAAGGGTAATATAACACTAATTTTTAGTGATGGCACAATGAAGACACTATCCGATGTGTTGCACATTCATGGTTTAGCCAAAAATCATATTCAAGATTTTAAGATGGATGATAATATTGTGCATATTATTTATGATAAGATCATGGTTAAAAATTGTTAAGGGAAGATTTGGTTTTAGAAAAGGGTATTAGGCATGGTAATTTATTTGGATTGGATGGTACTACTTAATCTAACTATGTCATGACTTTTGATCATGTAAATGAATTAGTTGATATGCCAATGTTTTGATATCAAAGATTAGACTGCATCTAGGTGAGAAAAGATCAAAAAAATTTGAAGAATAAATATATAGGTGAGATAATTGTGTGTTTCATAAGAAAAATAAAGTTAAATTCTCATATAGCAAAATGGATTTTGGAGTTAATTCATATATCTTAGAAACCATCTTTTTTATGCCATCTTCATTGGTGATTTTTCAAGAAAATATTTGGTTTATTTTCTTAGGCACAAATATGAAGTTTTAAGCATAAGGAATTTAAGGTGCTTGTGGAAAATCATAAGGAAAAAAATAAAAGATTTGAGATCAAATAACATGGGGGTATATTTATCTAAATAATTTGAATAATTTTGCAAACATAATTGGATTGTAATTTAATAGAAAAATATTCCATATATATAAAATGGGGTAGCTAAGATAATGAATATAATATTAAAGGAAACAAATAAAAGTATGTTAAGTTGTGTTAATTTGAAGCAAATTATTTGGGAGTAAGTTGTTAGTATTTTTTGTTATTTGATAAATAAGTTTCCTATTTTCATCCTTGTTGAAGAGACACCATACAAAGTATGGATGGGAAAAAAAGATTAAATTACACATTTGGAAGTATTTGTTGTGAGGCTTACACTCAAACACCTAGGAAAAAATTCTCTAAGTTAGATTTCAAAGTACATTTTTTTTAGTGTTTATGGGTAGAAAATTTAATGGTATACGATTTGGAATCCTCCAACTTAGAAGTAAGTGATGGTGATTAAATATAATAAGCTTATGCCATTGGATTAAATCTAGACACATAATTGAAGGTCTCTTATAGCTGATCTAATTAAAAATTAAATAATGATTTGTATACCATACTTCACAAATTTAGTTTTACTCTACTAAATCAAGTAAAATTCCATTTTAACTAAGGTGCTGAAACTTAATAAAGGATTAAATATTTATTTTTAACCAAAACTTAAATTTCATATTTAGATTTACAAATAAATAAAATTCACTTGAAAAATGAGAAAGTTATTTATAAATTGTACTATTCTATCTCTGATACTATGATGTTACATTCATTTCGATGAGCTAACAAGTATGTGTTTGTGATTCACAATCCAACGTAGGAAGGGAAGGGTTTTAGGAATTAAGTGAAGAGTGTTCTCAACTATAGTGTTTTTTATATCATCAAAAGTAAGATCAAAATTATGTCTTATAATTATGCACCAAAGATATCCACAAACATGCAGTTAAACTAACCTTAAGAAAAATTTATAAGAAAATAAGATCACAAATAAGATTACCTTAAGAAAGCTTTATAGGCAAATAAGATCACAAAAAAGAAAGCTTCATGGGCTACTATTGAATGAAATTATTTGAATTCAACATAAAATAAAAATATTTTCAAATTTAGGTCCAAATGTTTTATTTTTATTCAAGGGGTAAATGCTTTTGACCCATAGCTATGAACCAGTGAGGTCACAAATGGGGGACCTCATCCCCAAATGTTACATGTATGTATTGTCATAGAAAATATATATGTACAAAAATATATTAAAGTTCTTGGTACATATAATTTGGATCCTCTCTATCTTTTATTATCTCTAAAATCTTTTCATGGTCTTCAATAGGCAACCTCCACCTTTGTTTGGCACACCCTTTTTTTGGTAAAGTTACAATATTTAATCTTGTTGCTATAACTAAATGACTATAATGTAAAACCTTTTGACCTGGAATATAATCAATAAATATAATGCCATTTGTATCTATCTTTGTTTGTTGATAGTATGTGCCTTCAACAACCATTGATCCAGTAGGATACTCTTGACCATCACCATCTGTCATTGATTCTAACAATTTGCATTTTGGTTGCGTACATCTTAGTAGATAGTAATCTACACCTTCTACATTGTTAGAATCTGCAAGAACAAAAAAAATATCTCATGTACACACCATGTAGTAAACTATGCTCAACTTAGGTAGAATATAAATCAATTGTAAGAAATAAAATTCAATTTAAAAATTTAAAATTTACCTACAACAACTAAATCTGATACACATTTGTAATCAGCTGAATACAGAGGATCATAGATATCTACAATATCATTATATTTAAAAGGGTTCGATGTGTCCAATAATTTTTTTATTTCCCATTGTGAAACATACACATCTCTAATATTCTCACATTATAGAGTATTTTCATTGTTCTCAATGCACTCAACACAAAAACATGATTTTTCTCTTAGTTGAATAACTGGAGGCCTACTATGTCCTACTATCATGATTTGATGCAAACTTCTAATACCACTAATTTTTTGACAATTAGTAAGAGTTGATTGATCAATATCTATAAATTTCAAACATCCAATTAAAAAGTGTATAAAATTGAAAATTCAATTCATGTACACATTGAAGTTCATAAAACAAATTCATTTATGTACCTTTAACTTCCCAAAAATATTGTGTGTTGTATATTGAGTCATGGGAAGCAGAATGAATTTTGCACCATTCAACAATTTCATGTGCATTCCTTATGGCATTACCTGCAAGTTCATGTTGGTGAAATGTCAAGTTAAGAGGTTTTGTAGTTGAAAGGAAAAGATGATCTCAAAAAACATAATTATATTTTTTCTAAAAATCCATATGGTGTTACCTGCAAGTTCGTGTTGTCGAAGTGCACACTTCACACATGCTCTAGCTCCATCATGCTCTCCTTTTCCATGTCCACTCTTATAGAAATTCCACAAAAAATTTATATCATGTCTAATATGTTGTTGGCTTAACCAATTAAAAGATTTTGCAGACTTAAATTGTCATGTGACATTACAACCAATTTCATTTAAAACCAAGATAGTAAAAATAAACTATATATGTACAACTAATTAAGTTTGAACAAGTTAAGTAAACAAATAAACATATAATTTCAAAAAAAAAAATCAACACTTACCAGCACATCCATTAGACCATATCCAGTGTTGTAAAGCATCTATTTGACGTCGTCTCAGGTTTTCAAAAAACATTGCAAAACAATGGGCTACATAGATTCTATCATGATCTGTATCATCATTGATATAAAAGTGAACCTCTTTGATGATAATTCGTTCATCTTTGCTACTTTATAGACCATCCAAATGTTCTTTAGCATGCCTATAAAAAACTTGTACAAATATTGCAACTTGCTCTGAATCATAATATTGACTTTGGATCTTAGTTTGAGGACTAAATGTATAGTTCTTAGAGAAATCAACAATAGAGAGAATACAACCCACTGGAAAGCAATTCTTTGAGTCATGAAATTGCTTAGCTTTCTATCTGGCACCATGACAATGTTAAATATGTGGATATATGATATTGAAAAATTTGTTCATAAAATTATTGTACGGAGAGAAAGGGATCCCTCCTCGGTACGGATAGTCTGTACAACGGATTAGCAATCCACCACCCATAGAATTGTAGGGGCCCCTCTTCTCCATAGTCTTTTAATTGGAATGTCAACTCACTCTATTTGAGAACAATTTTTTTGGTCTCAACTCCTGACTTTATTGAGTATTGCTCATATTCAAATCTCTTCCACATAACTTGCATTGAATGATCAATATTGTCAACCTGCAAAAGATTCTTCAAATTTCGACACTCATTACATATTTTTTTATACACTGCACTTTTAATTAATCTAAATCTTCTGTTTTTTCACATAGAAGAGACTTCACAAATTGTGTTGTACTTACAGGGATGACTATATTTGGATTGATTACTAACATAGCTTTTCTATATTTCTATAGGTGTAGATGAAATTCAATGTATGATTTTGACAACAACAAGTCTCATGTATCTTATTTATACGTACAAAACTTGGTTGTAGTCTCTCAAACATCCTTTGACAAATATTCACATTTGAAAATTCTTTCTTGAATGCTTCAAAAAGCCCACTTTGAGTTGTATCTATAAAATGTTTCAGATGTGATTTTTTTTTACCATTTGCACCTTTTATTTGTATAGTGTCCCTTCTATTGGAAGACACGTGAGAGTGGCTAGTCCACTATTCAATCACACATTCCTTTACATCTTTTGAGATTTTATTTTTTCGAG
>VDFB02168118.1:98805819-98899223 GCA_007258455.2 Sequoia sempervirens
CTATCATTAGATTTTTCACAAAACAAACCTGAAATAAACTCTCTTATTGCTTCAGGTGGCATATCAATACCACAATCCTGTATAATCATGTTAGAATGCAAGGTACAACGTATATATCGAAAAACATCATAAAAATAATGAAATTGAAGATGTATTTTACAACAACAAGATATTCGTTGCTTATTAATTTTTACATACCATGGTTTACATTTTTCAAAAGACTTGAATTATTTTAATATTACCAGGTAACACTAAATTGCTACAAAATTTTCTATAAAATTCAGTTTGTGTTGTATCTAATAGATGTTTTGGGTGAGGATTGCGAACTTTGGACCCCCACCCTTAATTTTAAAACATCTCTAGCATTAGATGAAACCCTAGTATTATCATGCCAATATTTTTTGATCAAAGATTTAATTTCAACACAATTTTATATCAGACCTCGGTAGTCGTCCACTAAAACTCCAACATTGATTGATAGGATCATTTTCTATACTTTCTCTTCTTTCTTTTGCTGCTCCTTAGTAATGTTTTAGGATGCATTTTAAAAACTTCACTAATAGTGCTTACCATTCTTTTATTCAAAGTTGTTTTATTAACTATAGCATTAGTTATAGCTCTTCTTGCTGCTTTTTTATCTTTAGATAGACTATTTTTCCCAATAGATTGAATGGCACTAGCAACAAGTAGACATAGCATGCTTTAATGATTGATCTTTTCTTTTTGGTTTAACATAAAAAGCCTAACCTTTTCATTACTTTCCTCATTTTTTGCATTCTCATCAATTGCATCATTAGTTGACATTGAAATGCAATTTTTTTATGATAAAAGAATTTGGTGTATATTCTATTCGCATGTGTTCTTATTTTCCTCCAAGAAATTTGATCAGGAAGATTATTGAAAACACCGCTTCCAATTTAAAAAAGTATTTTCATTAAATTCAACATCACATTCTAGATTTTCATCTTCATTTTCATCTTCATCTTCATTTTACATTTATATTTTCATCTTCATTTTCATTTTCATTTCTATCAACAAAACGGGTTTTCATTTTCATTTTCATTAACAAAACGGTCTCATTTTCATTTTCTATCAACAAAATGGTTTTCATTTTCATCAAAAATATAGGTTTTGTTTTCATTTTCAAGAAAATGATCATTTTGATTTTCATTTGCAACAAAAGATTTTTCTTTTTTGTTTTCAACAAATTCTATAAAAGTTTCATCTCTTTGAATATAGTCAATGTCAACATCATTATATCCAGCATCTTGTAAATCTTCTACATACAAATTTACCATTTCACTAACATGTGGATTTGAAGACGTACCTGGATTTGTGCATATTGAAACATTCTTCATAGCATTCAAAGAGGGATTTGAAGACATAGTAGGACTTGTTTGTATAATCATATTCTTCTCCAAATTGACTCCTTGCAAATTAGCTTCATCTACAACTATGGTATCTTCAATGTTTTCATCTTCAATAGTTGTTGAATTGGTTGCTCCACCATCATTCATTGATTTTATTCTCATTCTTCTTTCTCTTTGTCTTTGTCTCTCTTTTCTCTATTTTCTTCAACTTCTTGAGGAGTCAATGTCTTTCTTCTCTTATTACGAAATTTATCTCCCATAATTATAAAATTCTCAAGCACAAATGAATGTTAATAGTGAAATACTTCAAAATATTCAATCCAAATTGGAAGTTGAATACCTATTATGGAAAAATTCTTCCTTTTGTGTTCCTCAAAACAAGTAGAAAACTACCACAATTGCACTTTAAAAATTGTTTTTTTCATGCTTCTTTGAAAAATTCAGTCCATATTGCAAATTTCACTTCAAAAATGGTGTAGATGATGCTCCCTTTGATAAAATCAACCAAAAATCAAAGTGACCACCTGTAAATACAATAACTTATGAAAAATAATTCATTTTTAGTGCTCTCGGCCGTACATATGAAATTGCAAAGTTGCAGACTTGACAATAATTGTGCACAGTGTTTTTAAATAAAATAAACGGGATCCCGTCTATAAAACGGGATCCCGATTACAAAATGGGATCCCGTTTATTAATAAGTGGGATCCCGCTCTATAATCAGGATCCCATTCACCGACATTGAATGTTGGAGCCATTGTAAAGGAAACGCGATCCCATTTTATAAACGAGATCCCGTTACCTTTACAACAGTCGGAATGCTGCTCGATGGGAATGAGATCCCGATTATAGCACGGGATCCAGTTTATTAATAAATAGGATCCTGTTTTTCTAAATTTGAATTTTGTTTTGCATCGTGGGCGGGTTTTTGCCAAGGTTTTTGGTTCGGGAAAAGCATTGGAAGTCCAAACCTAAGCCTTCAACCTGGTTTGACTTGCAAGTTGAAGGCCCTAACAATGTCAAAGAAAAATACCGACTTTGGACATATGGCTGATGACCTTTTTTCCAAAATTTTCTGACGAAATTAAAACCCATTTTAGATCAAACAATGAGATTCTAAATATGTAATTTGTTTTGCAATTGAATTAATTTTTCTATTTTTCAATTAATTTCTAATAAAATTGGTCCATAAACTTTAAATATCGAGTTTTTTACTATTTTAATAACTTTTGATCAACATAACATTTTGACAAACGGATTGCACGAGAGCAAACTTCAGACAATTCTTTTCAATTTGAAAAAAAAAATCAGAAAATGATAAGTTTAGGTCATCTTATGCATGTCGTACATGACGATTTTTCAAAACGACAAATCTACCTAATAAAAAATTAACAAAAAAAAAAATTCAATAAAAAATTACAAAAAAATATCAAGAGCAAGCTTCAGTGAGTCATAAAACTTTTCCCAATAGGATTTAGAAAAATACGATAATTTAAGTCAAAATATGGATGTCGTACACGTGCATGGTATGGTAAAAAAATGACTTTTAAACAGTGGTTTTTAGAAATGCCTATTAAAACTCAATTTTTACAATCTGGGTATTGAAATAAATTACATATTTGGAAACTAGACTCCGAGCACTACATTTTATGATTAGTGAATTTTTTAAAGATCTCATCTCTAAGTGCTTCAAATTTTAAGGTCAAATGTGTCAAATACTGAAAATCAGGGAAAACACTTCCACTTTTTGGCCAAAAAGTGGACTCAACTTCTTGCACACACCCAGAGAGAAGCCCTCACATGATACAAGTGGTTTATATCTAGTATCCTGAATAGTATGCAATGTGCTGTGATGAGGGAATTTTAAGCATTTTTGGACAATTGAAGCAACCACATTCATGGAGACTAGCATTAGAATGCCTAGTCTTACCTTGAACAAGTCAAATTCAAGAATCATGACAAATGGAATGTCAAGATATTTAGGCCCAACAAGGACCAACAAATAAATGGATCCAATGGGTGGGATAGAGAGACCACCATGTGTATGGAGTGTGGTCTTCGACTCCTCAATACTTATCCTTATGTAAATTGTTGATAAAGAGGTTCTCCTTTGTAATGAAATTGACTCGATTAGTGGAGTCAACCATAACACCAGTCACAATGTTACCATTGACTTAAGTCGGGATGTAAAGCAGAGAAGGTTCTCTGTTGAGAGGTAGGTCATGTGGTGCAAAGATTATGCTAGGAATATTTTCCACATGACTCAGAGGATAAATAGGAGTGAATGATACCATGATCACGTACTCAAAAGGGCTGGGATTAGAAGATGAAGAAGAAGATGTTATTAGATTGGCAGGGTGAGAAGAAAAGGGATTTGTGTAAATCTATAGCTGGTTGTTAGGCTTGACTACAAACGAGTTTTATTTCCTAACATTGAACCAGATGGTACTGCTATCTATGTGGTCTTGGACTATATGTCTAAGACACACATATCGTTTAGTATCATGGCCAAGGACTCGGTGGTAAATTGACAAAAAATTTGTGGATCATACTAACTAGGATAAGGTTATCGTCCGACAACAGTCTAATTTCTAGGAGAGTAATCAAACCGTATTTTAATAAATTTTTAAGAACATTAGCATAGGATTCAAATAGTTTTGTGAACACTCTGTTGTGTACTAAGATGTTATTCTCAATAGAACATAAACTACATTGGTTACTGCTTTATTTCTTTTAGTCTCCCCAAAAGTAGACATGGCTAACCAATTGTCAAGATTAAAAATGAGGAGGAACCCTTGTACTATATCACCATCAACTGGTACTCTCTCAATGTAGCACACAGATGGGAAAAAGAAGGGTATTTTATCAAAATAAATCTTTCTCTCAATGCCGACTATAGATTCCTGATAAACACATGTTGAACATTAGAATCCAACATGGCTTAAGAGATTTGAGAAAAAAAGGATTGATAGCAAGAAATGAAATCAATTACCTTCTCATGAGTTCCCTACTTACAATGGATGAGATCAGTGAAAGTGATCTTTAGCCCAATGTTTTCTTGGAACTATTGTAAGAATTGATTAAACAATTGATCAAAGAGGAAGATAGAGCTATCAAGAAGTGAGCATAACCATTCTAATGTGACATCCTTGATGGATCACAAGAATATCTTTGCTAGCAAAGCATCTTGATAGAGGAAATCAATACACATGGAAATGAATGACACAACATGGGTTTGTGGGTCACCTATACCATTGTACTTATCAAAATTTGGAATTTCTACCCCTTGGAGTATGGGAACATTCAGAATGGTGAGGGCTAAAAGACTATGGTGGTAGTATGGTTGCAATGTGGATTGGGAGGCAGAGCTTGTCAGGTTAGCCAATTATGATTGCATTTGTCCCATGTTTTGTAACAAAGCATTCAAGATGGGATTGGATCGTGGGGTTTGATTGGTTTAGGTTCGGGTTTCAGAGACAAAGATCTTGTACCCCAAAGGAACGTTATTCACTTTGACTCCAAGAACATCCAAGTGAACAATGTTTGTATTATTAGTGTAGTGGTGAAAGAGGGTATAAAAATACCAGTGTCTACCATATGCAAAAACACTTCTAACATTAGGAGATACAACTATGTACCAATGATCTCTGATTGGATATCTTGAGGATTTCCCAAGATTGAAGTGTACGAGGGGACATTAGTTTCTACTATGTTAGCTATCCATTAGAGCAACTCAAGGCCTCTGTGGTATGAGATAAGAATACCCCTCAAACTACAAATGAGAAGAGTAGCTTGAGTGCATGTATTTTCTTTGTTTAGAAAATCCTCAAACTCTTTAAGCTTCTCTTCCAAATATTGGACCTGCTCAAAGGAGACCCTAAGAGAAAACTCATGATCTATGGGAGAAGAAGAGCCAGAAGGAGTGCTTGGTTGAGAATTTTCTTGAAATTTTATTGATGCATGAACAAAACCAAAAGGTGGAGTATAAATAGGTGACAATCCTATAGTGAACCAATCAAATTTAGGACCTAAATGGGGTGGACTAAACTGTCTCCTTGAAGCCATATCCAAGTGTTGAACGCTTCTTTTAACTACGTGCCTAGAAGTTGTAGATTGGGTTGTGAAACTCATCAAAGTATCACAACACTCAATCCAACAAACGTTAAAACAAGAGAAGAAATTTTCAACAAAAGTTTAAAGGTTAGGGTAGTTCATGTCTAGTTCACCAAAATGTAGAGGAGGAAAATTTGACACCCGAAATGGCATGATCTTGAAGGGAAAATTTTCCTCAACTACCTTAGGGATCAAAGCTCAGGTGAAGAAAATAGAGAGACAAGGGAGTTTTGTTCATATTTTATCTTTTATGTGGAATAAAAATAAGAGAGTTTCAGAAACCGGAAGATAGGGTTGCAAAGGTTATTTGGAAAAACCAACAAGCTCTTGGCAAAGGACAACAATGCAACGTGCGAACGTCCCCATGACATGTTGTAGTGTCGTATAGACTGAAAACCGAGTTTACTAATAGAGACAACAATGAACCTATTGACTATTCAAAAAATAAAATCTCGAGAATGTGTTTAAAAAACAAAATTTAACAAGATAATAATAGAATGATAATAACAAACATAAATGAAATGAGATTGAAAGGAAATAACAAAAATGAGAAGGAAGAAAGGGAGACTCACAAGAGGTCCAATAATGAAGCCTCCCACACACGGAGATGAGAAAATGGTTGGTGCTATTTTAGAGGCTTTCCTCATTCAAACCCCTATGTAGGTGTTCCCACCTCCATGGACAACCAAATATATAGGGATAAAAGAAAGTGACAAGATAAAGATAATAGATAGACAAGCTAGAATAACAATATGTTATCAATGTAAATGATAATGCAATGAGAATCCTTTTAGCAAATGAATAATGCTGAAAGGAAGAGTGTGCAATGTCCAAGTTTTTGTCAAGAATACCAAAGCGCTCATGTAGAGAGCTTAGTGCAAAAAGAGTGATAGAAAATGGTGTAGAATGTGAGAATGAGTAAGATAGGTTGAGAGAGAGTGAATAGAATGAATGATAGACTGAATAGAATCAATAGAGTAGCAAAATGGGAAGTTTGAAAGGGATATAGGCATACAAAGGGGTGTTTTCAATGCGTTTGTAGGATGTAGAGGTGTTACACTTCAAAGATAGGGAGGAAGTGTAACATCCCAATGACTATGTAGTCAAGAATATTTTCGAGACATTTGCACAATGTGTAGATGTTTACGTGTCGCGCGGTCATCCATAACAAAAGTTCACTTTAACAACTGAAAATGAAAACGTTAATGATAAAGTTAAAACTAGGAAAAAGGGATATTGCATTATCAAATTTAATTAGTCTAAAGGGGAGATTATGGAATGCAAAATTGCGTAGGATGCAATTTTTGGCATTATAGTCCTAAAGTTTATGAAACTTGGAATCAAATTTATAACTTTCTCAAAAACCTTTTAGACCTAAACCTTTCTCATAACATATGGTTTTATTAAGATATTGGCTTAGAACTATAAAATTTACCCAAATATGACATACTTTAAGGATATAAATTCTTTATAGTTCTTTTAGAAAGATAAAAAATCTATTATTTTCACTAGTTGTTTTATTGTTTTATTGATATTCATTTCTTCCTTTATAGTAAAGTTATGGTTTGTTGTAATGTTTTTATGTAGATTCAAGTGCAAGTCAACAAAGTTTCAGTTGAAGTGACACATTTTAGGTGTTTCTAGATCAATAAAACTAATTTACCCTTGTACAATTGCCAGAGTACTACTGACTCTAATATTAAAAAAGGGTCACTCTCCACCCTAAGGGTATTAATGTGAATGCTATGGATTTTCTTGGGACAATCATGATTCTTATATACATGGTTTCTAACCCTTTTAAGAAGAAATAAAGTTAGTCTACTTGCAGATAATCTCAACCATCTTTCCCACCTTCTAACTCTTATATACATGGTTCCTAGCCCTTTCAAGAAGAAATAAAGTTAGTCTACTTGTAGATAATCTCAACCATCTTTCCCACCTTTGCCCACCTTCTAACTCCTAAGGGAATTAATGTGAATATTGTTAATTTTCCAAGGACAATTGTAATTCTTAAATACATGGTTTCTAGTCCCTTCAAAAAGAAATTAGTCTACTTGCATATGATCTCAACCATCCCACCCACCTACCTCCTAAGGGCATCAATAAGAAGAAACATACCTTCTACCTCTTAAGGGCATCAATAAGAAGAATACTTGTAGATGATCTCAACCATCCTACCCACCTTCTACCTCCTTCCTAAGGGCATCAATGTGAACATTGATACAATTATGACTCTTAAATACATGGTTTCTAATCCCTTCAAAAAGGAATAAGGGTAATCTACTTGCTGATACCCACCTTCAAAGAAATAAGGCTAGGTTAGTCTACTTGCATTGATGGTCTCAACCATCCTACCTACCCACCTTCTACCTTCTAAAGGTATTAATCCTACCCACCTTCTACCTTCTAAAGGCATC
Organism: Sequoia sempervirens; assembly: GCA_007258455.2. Lineage (NCBI taxonomy): Eukaryota > Viridiplantae > Streptophyta > Pinopsida > Cupressales > Cupressaceae > Sequoia > Sequoia sempervirens. The sequence continues at coordinate 98,813,720 of VDFB02168118.1, forward strand.
ACTGTGAATGTTGTTGAGGTTGGGAAAATCATAAGCTCAGGACAATCATGATATTCTTAGATTCATGGTTTCTAGTCTGTGAAAAAAGAAAAAAGAAGTCTATTTGGTTGGATTTTAATAAATTTTTGGAGAAGAAATTAGTAATTTGGTTGGATTCTAATAATTTTTTGAGAAGAAATTAGTAACTTGGTTGGATTTCTAAAAAACTTAGAAATTAAGCTACATGGTTTCTAAGATACATGGTTTCTAGCCTCTTCAAGAATGGTCTACTTGTTGGATTCTAATAAATTTTTGGAGAAGAAATTAGTAACTTGGTTGGATTCTAATAAAATTTTTAGAGAAAGAAATTAGAAATTAAGCTACATGGTTTTTAATCTCTTCACGAAGAAATTAAGATGGTTTCTAATCTCTTCAAGAAGAAATTAAGAAGCTTGGGACAATCATGATTCTTAGATACATGGTTTCTAGTCTCTTCAAGAAGAAATTGGTCTCCTTCCTTCTTCAAGAAGAAATTAGTCTCCTTCCTCCTTCCTTCTTGGATTTAGAAGGATTATTAGAAGGATTCCAATAAATTTTTGGAAAAGAAATTAGTAACTTGGTTGGATTCTTATAAATTTTTGGAGAAGAAATTAGTAACTTGGTTGGATTCAAATTAGTCTAAAATGTTTTTTTGGAGAAGAAAATTAATGTGTGTACTTGGTTGGATTTTAATAAATTTTTGGTCTTTCATCTGTTGAAGATAATGAAAAACGGAGTTTATCATCGGTTGGGAGCTTGTTCCTAATAAACAAGTGGGAGCAAACCAGATGTTTGTGACTCCTTGTTGATATAACTCTTCAAACCATATGGGAGCAAACCAAATGTAACCTTGGCTCCCCTATTGATATAAATCTAGTTATTTAATAGCTTTTGTGACTTCCATATGGGAGCAAACCAAATGTAACCTTGGCTCCCCTATTGATATAAATCTAGTTATTTAATAGCTTTTGTGACTTCCATTTCTTCATTGGCTCCATTTATTGTTATTTGTCTCCCCTACAAGTATAACTCTTGTTATTTAGTGGCGGCTTTTGTGACTCCCCTAGTGCTATTTAGTGGCTCCCCTAATAGAGTGGAGTAATATAAGCACTTATTCAATATTACTTGGTTAATATTATAAGTCGAATTGTAAAGTAACATTATAAGTGGAATTGTAAAAAGAGAAATTCATGTAGATCAAACGTCTTTTTAACTTAATTATTATAATTAAGAGTAACTTGCTCTGTTGATAACCGAGAAAATACATGCGTACAATGTTTTTACAATAATAACAAATCATATATTATACTGCCTTAACAAAATTTTAATTGCTACACACAATTTAGACAAAATAAGTCCTAATACACACAATAGTCATCCGACGTTTATGTTGGCGGTTGAGGGTGAGCGGCTGGCCCTTCCGTAACATGCAACCTCCGCTCGTTAATTAGCTCAACGTCCGCCGGAGCGCCACCAGGAAGAGGCGGCACTTCCGTAATGGCGCAATCCATCGTCGGCGGAGGCGGCAAAGTAGCACTAGGAGGCACGTAGCGGTCGACGCCTCGGCCCTGAGCAAGGATGTCCGCCACCTCCAAACGAGCGGAGCCGCTCCTTAGCGGCCTGCTGATGCCCCATCTGCCTAATAGCCGCTTGTTGGGCTGAAACATCCACTTTTCTTAGCTCGGCTGCCTGATCGGCCTGCTTACGCGCCTTCTTGTCCAGGGGATGAGCAAGCTTCTCGATGACGCCCATGGCGGACGCCAGTGTACGGTCTACTTTTTCCTTTGCGCCGCTGGTGATGGTCACCAGATCTTCCTTGGCGTTGGCCTTCGATTCCTTGCTCGCTGCGTCGATAGTCGCCTGTGATGCCGCCATTAAAACCCTCTTCTTTCTTTTTTCCATTCATTTTCTGGGCTACTATATGTGCCCGCCCAGCTGTTGTCTTGTGGGGTTACGACTTACACGTTATATGCCAGGTGTTAACGTGGTAGCTTCTGGTCTCTGGGCATCACACGTGTGAGCCCATATGGCGGGTTTAAAGGCATGAATGACTACCAGGTTTTTTTTATTTTTTATTTATTTTTATAATTTGAAGATATGGTTATCTTTATTTTTTTATTTGAGATTTGTGTGCAAGTTAATAAGGAGCCTCTAGCGTTTCTTTTATCTTGAGATTTTGTTTAATTATTGAGTTAATTAACTAGCATATCTACCTCGAGAAGGATATCTCAATTAATTTATATTTATATTTATTATTATTATATATTTTATTTTAAAATTATTAATTAGAAATCCACCTCTATACTAGAAGTCAATTATGGAAGACCAAGAGTCACAACTTACAATTCCATAGTAGATGTCCCTTTGGGATTTGAACTTAGGTCTCCACAAATAAGACTAAATGCTTTAACCAATTAAGCTCAACCCCTTGGACATTTTATTTTAAAATTATTATAATAATTAAAATATTCTAATTTATATTTATATTTATTATATATTTGATTAGAAAATTATTTTATTATAATATTATTATAATAATTAAAATATTCTAATTATTTATTTTTATTTAATATATATTTTATTACAAAATTATTATAATAATTAAAATATTCTAATATGATCAGGGTTAGGATTAGGTTTAGGATTGGGGTTAGTATTAGGGTACGGGAAAAGATGAGGGTTATGCTTAGGGTTTAGGGTTAGGGTTAGTGTGAAGGTTAGGGTTAGGGTTAGGGTTAGGGTTAGGATTACGATTAGGGTTAGGATTAGGTTTAGGCTTATTAATTTTTGTTTAGGATTAGGTTTAGGGTTAGGGTTATGGTTGGGATTAGGGTTAGGGTTAAGGTGAGAGTTAGAATTAGGGTTAGGGTTAGGGTTTAATCAGGTTAGGTTTAAGCATAGGGTTAGGGTTAGGATTACGGTTAGGATTGGGATTAGGGTTAGGGTTAGGGTTAGGGTTAGGGTGAGAGTTAGAGTTAGGGTTATGGTTAGACGTATCGACTAGGCACATACATCGTTGACAGAATACTTCAAAGGGTGGACTTAATGAATGCAGAGATGGCTATATTTCTTCATGCAGAGATGGCTATATTAAGGCTTCATGCAAATAAATGCATTTGTTTCTTCATGCAGAGATGGCTATATTAAGGCTTCATGCAGAGAAATTCAATCGACTACTGCTCATAAATGGTCAGTACAAAGATGATATTCGTTGCTGAGAAAGAGAGCAAGGTGAAGCTGAAATGGCGAGTGGAGAAGTATAAGATTCTTGACGTTACGTTATAGTGGAGAAAATTCTTTAACGTAACCGCCAACACAAACCATGACTTCCCTTGTTGATTTCAAAAATGGCTACTTTGCAAGCGTTACATGAGTCGGTTTGTAGTGGATGGGTAGAGTGGAGAAGAGAAAGCATAGAGCAAAGAAGGAGCCAGTGCAATGCAAAGCATAGTTTCCTTTGTGAAGTATTCAACAATTTTTTTCAAGAAAATACAATCTAGGATGATAACAAGGAGGATAACAAAGAAATCAAAAGCAATACAATATAAATCATATTCTAATAGTTTGATAGCAGTGAAACATACCTCTACCACTGATTCCACAATCTGCACTTCTCTATCCCAATCCCTTTCTGCCAACCTTGCTAGCAGCAATAGAAATCAATATTCTCCCAGTCCGAACCACAATCTAAAAATGCACAGCAACATATAAGCATGCAACAATAAACTAAGATGTCTCAAATGTGAAGCTCCAAGAAAAAATAACATACCTTTGCAATCTGAAACTCTCTCAACCAAGTTTCGTACCTGCACAATCTGCAATTCTCTCTTCTTTATAATTTCTTCCATCGTGTCTTTTCCACTCCCATCAACGGACCCTTCCACTTCCATCAGTTACTTTTCCGCTCCTCCACTACCGTTACTCTTCGACTGCCAACTACTGCCACCGTTTTGTAACTGATCAACTTTCTTTTTTATGTACACAGGTTCTTATACTCTTATGTGACTGTAGAACGCCTCTCGGCGTAATTATGACTGTTTATTCTACTTTTTAATTTTGTGATTGGTTTCTTTTTTTTTGTGTATGGGAAAATGTGAGGCTGTGTTGAAAACATATGAGGATATTCGTATTAAGTTTGAAAACATTTTGAAGGAGGACAGTTTGAATGGGTTATTTGAGGAGACAAGACTCCACAAAACAGAAAGTTTTTTGGTCAAGATAAACAATAGAAGAGGAAACATCAAAAGGAACTTGAAAATGTGAATGTTGTGTTCCTTGGTCCCTTAGACCGTTTGGTCTCGTGGACATCATTAAAATTCCTTCATTCCTTCATTCATTTATTCAAATCTTTTGTCAATGTTTGAATAATTGTGAAGGGTAGTCTCTTTGTTTGCTTATTATTATTCTCATCCAACATGTTTTTTAGTGATGTGGTTGGATTCCACCTTCTACATAAGGCAAATATCAGCTCCTCATTTTGACTAGATCACCTCACCAAGATGTTAATGGTCAATAGTCTATGAAGTAGGAGGAAAGAAAGAGTACTAATACAAATTAGGAATCCGCTCTAGAATATAAGGATTTGCTAGATAATAGATGTCAAGATGGGTGACCATGATCCACTACCTTCTATAGGTTTTTTAGTTCCTATTGTTTAATTATTTTAAGGATTTAATGTGTTGAATAGTTGGCCTTTTGAATTGCTTATGATTATTTATAGACTAATTATTTTCTTAAACCTTTTAACCTTTAGAGTTTTTATGACTTTGGAGCATAATCTTATACCATCTATTTTTGAATAATTTACAATTTTTTTATATAATTATTTTATAGAAAACATAAATCTAAAATATAAATGTTATATTCTTAAGGTGCATTAACTTAATGGAAAATATAAATGATGACAATTATTTTAACAAATACAATGATTTCACAATCTTGACATATATAATTAATGTTCAATTCATAATGGCAATATTATTGACTTATTTTTAAAATTATATTTATTAATTACAATTGATTTTAAGATCAATAATGTGTGTAAGCAAATTAATTTATCTTTTTTTCCTTATGATTGTAGGTTTTCTTTATTATAATCATTTATTACATTATTTGATTTTTTGGAAAATTACTTCATTATCTTTGGAATTTTTGTAGTGTTTTCCCAATTTTCAAATATGTCTTAATAGGCATTTACATCCAACAAAATGAACAACCAAAAATTCACACACAATAGCTATGGCCAAATTGCACTACTTAACCTAAAATATTGTCACTAAGTATGCATAGTCGCAATAGACCCCTTTATAGCTAATGATACACCAACATGCATCTATAAATGACATCAATATTATGACCCAGGTTACAAATAGTTTCATAAATATCTTTTCTTACAAAATGGCGAGGTGTGAATACACTACTCATAATTCTTTGAATACGTGGCATTGAGAATTTTATAAGATAATTCATTGGTTTACAATATTGAATTATGAGTTGTGTACATGAAATCTAATCTATTTCTTGAAACTAATGGTTAACAATTTTGAATATTTTGGAGGATGAGGACAATTGGATAGTTCTCAGACCAATTCCTATCTATTGAGATATTAAATCATAGTTAAACAAAAAGAAAAAATATAGAGACATAGAAGCCTTGATTTGGGCATAAAATCCATCACCATATAGGTATTACTCACAACCAAGCATACTTAATAATCCAAAAAATGAACTACATAAATCCATATGTAGAAAAAAAATGATTCTTATAATGTTTGTAATATTTTAAAATATTTTTCCATTATCAAATATTCAATATATTTATGTTTGTAATTGTGACAAGAGAAAACCTTCACAGGTATTAAGATTCCCTTGAAGATATACAAAAATTTATTTAGACATTTAGTGCATGATACCCAACATAATTTTATATCCTTTTGATTTCTCAAAGCTTCACTTCCTTATTGCAGTTGGACATTACATAGTTAGAGCCTTATAAAATCCTGGGTATACTTCCAAGTGTCTTAAGAAAACCACAAAAAGATACTTGACCTCATTTCAAAAATAACCAAAAATATTTCTTGTTGGTAGCAAGGCATTGCCCTAATCTGCAACACTATAGCTCATCAAAATCAATGGTAGGGCTAAAACTACACCAAAAAATGGATTAAATAAATGTTGACGATGGATTTTAGGTACCTTTGATTGTGGACATAGTGTATTGGCATTCATGGATTTTAGTAGGAATAAAATAGAGTTGACAAAACCTCTACAATTGAAATGGTGCCTTTACACTTGAAAATATTATAATATTTTCATTTAAAACTTATCGGGCCTATATTACCATTGTGGACACTTCTAACATGCTTGGAAGCTATGTGGCCCACTCTATTTTCCCATTGTTTAGTGCAAAATCATTTATTCTCCTATCACAACATACCTTGGAGACTATTGACACTCTACAAGGATTTTGGAACAATGTCAAGCTTAGGAATGAGTTTCAAAACCATTTATAGACCTCCAAATGCTATGAAGAAGCCAAATAATTTATCACCACTCCCCTTTATTAACTATTGATGCTTTCATTTATGCCACAAACCATATTAGGCCCCCCATGTGGTTTTGGAATCACTAGGGGGTCAACAGAAACTATGTGTTCTCTTTATTGACAAAACATAAGACCTTGAGAACTTAGGGGTCTTGTTAGGTTCAAGAAAATATCCAAACCTTTGATGCATAAAGAAACTATCCCATCAAACAACAAACGAACCAAGGAAATGTGTCTTAAAGATTGAAAAACCTAAAAAAATAAGAAAAATATATAAACACAAATAGAAAGGGGAGTAATATATAAACATTCTTAACAACCCCAAGACCCCCAAAATACAAATGTAACACCCAATAAACATTAAAACATATGAGCTTAGGATTTGGTGAACAAACCTATATTTAAAACATGGAAAAATAAAAGGCGACAACTAACCTTAAGCACAACAATAAAAAAATCTATTTATGTTTTGATATAGATGCCCATTAAAATACTCTTAGATTGGTAATATGTGATGGGAAAAACAAGAACCAAGCTCACAGAAACTAGGACTCAACAATTTTTTTTGGCATTACATAATTGAGTCCCAACAATACTAATAACCCCTAGAAAGCATCCAAGCCCATAACAATTACTCCTCATCCTCCTTCAAAAGTGGTTCAATCATGAGAAATCTAATTCCTACTATCATTATGAAATACATACATTGGGGTAGAATACCAACCCAACAAACCATGACTATAATTCCCTTGAGATCAGTATGAAATTTAACTTAGCTTCAAGTCTCCATGAATCAAGGCTCTAAACTAAAGCTTCTTGTGTTCATCAAAGCCCCCTTGAATGAAAATAAAACTTTTCTATGTTGAATACTGACAAAGAGGGGTACCTAAGAATAGAGTAGAGTGATGATTTGGCACCTTCCTTCCTAAATAGGCATCCTTTTTAACTAACGAATAATTCGTTGGATTCATAAAACATATATTCAAGCATAACACATGCATCACTTATAATTAACAAAAATGTGGACACTAATATATAACCACCCACACAAGCAATACACAATGCACCAAAACCATAAGTCAACATGATAATAATGAGGAAATGTGTGTGTTACCAAATGTGATGGGGTATGGATTAAATGTCAATCATAAATTCAAATACCTTTAGTACCTCACCACATGATAAAAAAGATCAAGTTGGCACATAAAAATAATACAATGAAAAGGGGATAGCATATTCCTACAAAGTGTTGGGTAGATAGCCACACAACATCAACGTGAATTTTTATCTAATAAGATCCTTCTTAACAAAGGTCATGAATCACTGAAATTGCTAAAAAAAAGTAGAGAAGAAGTCTTGAGTGATACCCTCATTCACAAGTGCATCAAACACCTTACTACCTCCCCTAAAATAATGCACAAAAGGAGACATTAGCGATTTATTAGCAGCACTCTTAGGCTTCCTCAAGTTGCCTATGAAGCTTCTAATTTGAAAGCAATATTAATTCTTCAAACTCCTTATATTTTTTTTGTATCACCTTCAATAATTAACTCATTACACCTTTTTGTTAAACCCAAATTTAAATCTATCATTATAGATAACCATTCTACTTTATTGTTTTTTTTATAGTCAAAGTGAAAAGAACCTATATGCAATAAAAAACCTTTATAATTTCTTATGATTCCTCCAACAATAAAATTATAATTACTTTTGGATGTGCCATCAAAGTTTAGTTTGAGTTGTTTCAAAGGAGCTAACTTCGAAATCATATTATTTGCAACACAAATACTATCTCTTATCTATTTGTGGGATTGTTTAAGCATAAATTAAAGTATATAGCCTCTTACCCTATTTATAAAATTACTTAATCATAAGTCAAAGTAAATAATTTATTTTCATTTTAACTTTTTGAAACTTTTAAATGGTTTGATTATTTATTGCATTAATGTTTTTAAAACATAACAACTCTTTAAATAAAATATATTAAATATGATATTCATATCTAGATATAGATAAGATATATATGATAATATGTAATTTTTTTTTTTAAGGATTTTAATGTAATAGATGATGTTTAATGTGACATACAGTATAATTTTTCATATATAGGAAATATATAGTTGTTTAATTTGTATTGTATATTTTATCAAATATGAAATTCTTAATGAATGGTTAATTTTATGATATATTTGGATAAATAAAATATATTCAGACTTTGACAAAGAAATATGTTTGTTTTTTAAAAAAAATGGAAGCAACAATAATATTTTAAAATAGTTCTTTTTAAAAAAAATAAAATTTGATTCATTAAAATAACAGAATACTAAATTAAGATTTTAAAAGTTGCAATCAAGATGCTAGTCTTAAATATATCTATTAAAAAATACATTATTTCAAGTTGTCTATCTATTTTAAATAACAAATTTAATATAAATACCACAAAATTAATATTATTTAATACATTAATAGAATAATAGAAGACAATTCCAAATTCGCCATCCTTGCGTATCTTTGAATTGTCCATTTCATATTGTAAAAATATTCGAATTTTATCATTATTTTGTCTTTTTTAAAGATAATTGATGCCCTCGGTCATGACACTTTGTCTTTGATAAAGATTATTCTTTTTTACACGATACACAAAATTTATGAAATCGTACGGTATCAAATGTGCTAATCCATTTTTATTTGAGATAAAAACCTCGCCATTGATGTGGGTATAAAATGGTAATATAATTATTTGGAATTAAAGAAATTTCGATTAGTAAGGGTTTCAATTTAAGATGCATAAAAGTTGATTATATTTAATTAAATTAATTAAAAATATGATTATTCATTCAAATAAAATTTATTTTTTAAATTTATTTAAAATAATTTTAATTGAATTGTTGGAATTAATAATGAAATTAAATTTTTTTAAAGAGGTTGAATGATGGTATAATATATTTAATTAATTTTTTTTTTATGAATTAAGTTTGTGAGTATGTATTAATTTTTAAATGTCCTCTAAATTTTTTATTAATATTTAAAAAAAATTAGAAATATATATTTTCAATATAATATGTGTAATATATGAAATGGAAGTGAGTAAAACTTAACAATAAAGTGAAATTACAACAAGAATGATCTCTTACTTGAAAGTTGAATGATTAAAATCTCTCTCACACAATAAAATAATGCCTATACAATAATGAAGTGGCGTGCTATCATTATCTCATTATAACATTCCAACAAATACAATGCACTAAAATACTTTACTTGAACTGTTCCTCCAAATGACAAATCTAACAAAGCCACATGACATTTTTCTATATTCCTTAATAAACTCCATTCAAGAATACAAGGTATTTCTATTTAAGAAAGGCAATCCCTTAACCCTAACACATCAACCCAATTTGTAGCTTATCTAGCCTTTCTAATATATGTGTATAACACTAATGTGCACAATATAATCCTAACATATTACTCCAATTTGTAGCCTACTTAGCCTTTCTAATATTAGTGTGCACAATATAAATCATATTTCTCGAGCCAACAACATGACTAACATATTATTAAAAATATACAAAATACATTAAGAATATGATTTTCTCTATTTCCATACAATTTCTTTATCAATTGAAAATGTAAAGTATTTTTTGAAAGGATCACACCAATCATTTGCAACTACACTCCATTTTGCAACAAATTATGTGCCCTTATGTTAACATGAATGCTAAGCAAATAGGTTACAAAAGTTATTCAGTTCACATAATTAGGTTCAAATTTTCCCTCTAACCAATCATGTGGATAATTATATGTTTGTCTTTAGATTTCTTAATAATAAAAGTGGTTTAGACATGATATATAATGGATTATAATATTATGAAGGAGTGTACATTTAAATTAGAAATCATTTTTTTGTTATGAGTAGAAAGATCTAGTTCATCAAAATTATACAAAGGTTGACCTAGGTCAATATCATAATTAAAGAGCATATCATCCTCCTCACCAATTGAGCTCAACCAATTAAACTACATTGCTTTGATTACAATCAAACTTTAATCATTTAATCATTGTTAAACTTCAAAATTCTATATTAATTTTGTGTGAATTGAAAATTTGAATACATCCAATTTAACTATTGAAGATAACTGTTTATTTTCTTTTATAAAAGATTTTATATCATCCACAATTTTTTGGTACCTATGGGAGCATTAATCTATGTTGATATATCTTCAGCTGATAGCCAAAGATTGAAGGGTATTTATCACACCAAAATCACATGAAGTGCGATCTTGCCCTCATCCCTTGTACATCATACTTCCAATAATTTTGAACCTTGATGGATGACTAATCAAAGAACATGCCACCATCCTCACCGACTCAACCATCAAAAATATAAAATTACTATAAAGAAGAATTTTGAATTTTGTCTGCCGGCTATTCCTAAGCTGATGCCCATTATTAAACATATCCACAGGGAATCACCGGACATAACGCCAATAAAATTGCATATACGTCCGGCAAGTTATTCCCAGATTTTGTTGGACTCTGTTGAAAGGATCCATTCTACAACCCTTAAAAAGGGCTCCAGCTGTTCAGAAACTTCATTGCAAATATCATTCTGTTGGAAAATGGCAACAGCACTGAACAGGTCGGACATATCATTCAGAAGGCAGGGATCCTCCGGTATCGTATGGGGCGTGGATTCGATTCCCGGGAAGGCTGGTGCTGCACTTTCTGAGAGTCATATTATGGAGGGGCGCAAATATTCTTCTTGTGATGATCAGCCCCCCTTCCCCCACAGCAAGAGCACCGGTTCCATTGGAACTCGTTTTGAGAGTGGAAAGCCTGGGCACATGCCTCCTTCAACTTCCCGCAAATCTGGCTTTTGCTTTCCCATATGTTTCGCACGTCTCTTCTCCAAATCCCGTTAGATATTAGCCCTTCATTACCCCTGCCACTAGATATAGATGCATGCTTATTGTTTTGCTCCTTAGAGGTAGGTGTATTTTGTTTGGTAGACGTTTTTGATATGGAGTTAGTTGGTCATGAACGGAGGATCTAAAAGTCTCAAAAATATCAAGTAAAAGTCTCTAAAATTTCACTTATCACATAAAAGTCAAATAAATATTGATTTGACAACTGGATGGGAACATTCTATTTCTATTTAGAGTGTTTTTTTGTGGATTTGATGATAATTTTTTTCATTTGCATTACTTTATGTTTTAAATACGTAATATAGAAGTAAGTAAAAATCAATAGTAAAGTGAAGATTATGACAACAATGACCTTTTTCTTGAAATTTGAATGATTAAAATCTCCTTGATATGGTGAAAATGATGCATACATGATGATAAAATAATATGCTATTGTTGAATCATTACAACAACCCAACAAAAACAACACACTAAAATAATAACTTACTTGAATTGCTCCTCCAAATAACAAATCTAACAAAAACACATGGCATGTTTCTATTACTCAATAAACTTCCTTCAAGAATACAATTTATTTTTTATTGGAGACACACAATCTCCCTTAAAAATAAAGATGTTATAACCTGAATCTTTAAGAAATAGATACACATACTTTACTTACTAGTATAATTACTATTTATACTTCAATATATATTAATAGCAATTGAAGAAGCAATATGATTTAAAAAAAATATATACTAAATGATTTTAAAGCATTCTAGAAATTGTACATCAATCCATTATATGTACTCTTGCTTGTCTAATATATGTATATACTAGTAATGTGCACAATATAAATCATACTTGTTGGAGGCTTAAAAGCAAATTCAATACAATACTAAATGATTTTAAAGCATTTTAGACATTGGGCATCAACCCACTATGTACTCTTGCCTTTCTAATATATGTATCTACCACTTGTGGGGGGCTTAAAAAAAAATTCAATAAAATACTAAATGATTTTAAAGCATTTTAGACGTTGGGCATCAACCCACTATGTACTCTTGCCTTTCTAATATATGTATATACCAATAACGTGCACAATATAAATCATACTTGTTAGGGGCTTAAAAGAAAATTCAATTAACAATAGAGACAAAATGCATTAACATTTTGAATTTTTTCTACTTCATATAATTTCCTTATCAATTGAAAACTGTTTTTTTTAAGGACCATAAGAATTATTAACAGTTATACTCCTTTGCCTCCATGTTAGCATGAGTGTTGAACAAAAGGTCTATAAAAGTTAATTCATATAATTTGGTTCAAAATTTCTCTCTAACTAATTATATCGATAATTATATGTATTTTCTTTAATAATGTCATGTTAGTCTTTATAGAGAATATTTAATAAATTACAATATTATGGAGTATACATTTAAATAACAAGTTTTATATGTATTTTCTTTAATAATATTATGGTAGTCTTCATAAAGAATATATAATAAATTACAATATTATGGAGTATACATTTATAAGTTGTCTTTTAGGAAAGGTATTGTGAATAGAGAGATCTAGTTTATCAAAATTATTCAATAGTATTATGGGTCGATAATTATACTTAAAAATTTGAACATTGATGAATAGCATAATTAGATAACATATCATCTTGCTCACAAATTCAGATCAATCAATTAAACTATATTCTTTGATTACACTCAAACTTTAATCATTTAATCATTGTAAAACTATAAAATTCTATATTAATTGTTGGGTAAATTGAAAATTTGAATCTATCCAATTTAACTATTGAAGATAAATGTTTACCTTACTATTTTATAATGGAAAATCTTATTTCATCTTCAAGTTCTTTTCACTACCTAATACAAGAGCATGAGTCTATATTGATACCTCGTCAACTAAGAGAACTAAAAGACATCCATTCCACAAAAAAACTCAAGCATGACCTTATGTTCATCCCTTATATATCATACCTTTGAAGATTTGAACCTTGATAGATGATATTATGAAAGTATATACCCATACTCAACCAATAAAACTATATCCCTTCAATCATATTTATTATTTAATATAAATAAAATATAAAATTGTTACTTTCTTGTTTGACCATTAATCTATATAATATTTAAATAAAGCTTTATCTTTTATAAAAGAAGCGGTTTCGTAAAAAACATGCCTGCTATTCCTAGGTCGATGCCGATTATTAAACATGTCCAGAGGTAATCAGGACATAACGCCAATTAAAATTGCATATATGTTGGGCAAGTTATTCCCAGATTTGTTAGACTCTGTTGAATCTTCCATTTTAAAAGGGGCTCCATTTGTCCAGCGACTTCATTGCAAATAGCATTGTGTTGGAAAATGGCAACATCACTGACCAGATCGGACATATCATACAGAAGGCAGGGATCCTCTGGTAATGTATGGGGCGTGGGTTCGATTCCCGGGATGCCTGATTCTGCACTTTCTGAGAGTAATAATATGGAGGGGCGCAAATATTCTTCCTCTCTTGCTCAGCCCCCGTTCCCCCACAGCAAGAGCACCGGCTCCATTGGAACTCGTTTTGAGAGTGGAAAGTGTGGCCACGGGATATCTTCAACTTCCCGCAAATCTGGGTTTCGCTTTGCCAGATGGATCAGGCGGCTCTTCTCCAAGTCCCGTTAGATATTAAGCCTATTTAATGCAGGCCATAACCGCTGCCACTAGATCTGTTGTTCTTTCCTGCTGCTTCTGTTTTTCTTTTTTAAGACAACATTAATTGTAGTTAGTCCCTTATAAATCGTAGTGTCCTGTAAACTTTTTTTATGTGACAGTGATGTTGGTGTGACACGCTTTCCTATCCTGGGGACAGAGGGGAGACAGATCTCGTGACCTCTTGCGGATGCTTTAGCCAATCTAATTAGGCCCTCCGCCCCTTCTTTACTTGTTAGAGGTAGGGGTCATTGTGGAATGCTTGATAAGGGAATTGTTATTATTATTTTATTTTTTATTAAGATTTGTAGTGTTCACATAACAATGTATTATGTTATTATTTTTCAAAAATGAATTTGTATGATTTTTAAAAAATATCGAGTTAAAATTTATTTGATTTCAAAATATTCATTAATCTTATTTCATACAAAAATTTGTATTGTATCTTGTACATTTGTGATAAACAATGACATAAGGAATATGATGCTTATAAGTATATGATATAATTTTGTTTTCTATAACTGTTATTTATTTATTTTTTTATCTATTTATAAAACTTTCACAAAAAATTTCATCTTAATAATATTCATATGCATGTTTTTTTTTTAAGGTAGAGAGGCACGATGCCTATATATATAAGATTTACAAAAGTGAGTCTAATTGCCACCTGAAACTGGCAATGCATTTTAAAACTATGATCTTGCAATCTCCATCAGTAAATCTCTGCCCTAACCATACCAATATCATTGATTTACATATCTTTTCAAAATGCTCAAAACCCATCCCCTGAACATTCCCATATGTTGATCATTCTAACCATAACCCTATTTCATATGCATGTTTTTACATAAATCTATGTATATGATATTATTGAAGTTAAATATGGATGCTTAAAATTATAAAATGTGTTTGTATCTATTTAAAATAAAATTTTAATTGTTTATTTTTAAAATATATTTAATATAATAATGATAGTGATGATGATGTTTTTAATTCTTTGACTTGATAATAAAAGAGGTGGTGTTACAATAATCACTGAATTTTAAATTTACTAAATTCTAATTTTGCAGTTCATTGGGGGTAGTGGATGTGGTTTTTAAGAGTGGGGCACTCTCTTGGACTAGTTAAAAAGTGGATTTTTGCAACATTGTTGATAAATTGTATATATCTTTCATTTCTCCTTTGTGGTTGGACACTAATTGAGATTTTGAAAAGTCAAATTATCCCTATCTCTAGTTTTGATCACTAATCCAATTGACGATCTCTAAGGATTTACATCCTTTGAATGGCCCCTTCAAGTTTGAGAAGATATGGTTCGGGAATCCTAGTTTATGGAGTTGTTACAATCTTGGTGGAGGATGCTTCCAAAATCAACTTGTAACCAAATTGTGTGTTCTTTCCAAAAAAATATTCATATTTGAAAAGTTGATTATATAATGGATTTTGAAATTATTCAAAAACATTTTCAAGTTAGAAATTAAAGAATCAAATTTTAATTGTCTACTTTGAATGAAGTTACTCAATCCGTAAGTATGCATCAAAAGGGATTCTTATGACACATGTCTTTCAAATAAATTTTTGGAAATTTTAGCAAGAGAAGATTGTTTTGTAGATAAAAGTCTAGGGAAACTCTGTTTAAAGAAGGGGATAGAAATACCAAGTTTTTACACAATTCAATAACAATAAGAATGCAATCCAATTGCATTACTTCTATTAAATCAAGATATGGTAGAATTCTAAAAGAATTGTTTGAAATAAGAATGGAAGTGATTGGTTTTATGAGGATTTATTGAATTTTGGGGATGCTTCTTTGTTGTAAGAAGATAATTTACTTCTTCAAAAAATTCCACATATTATTTCATATGAAAAAAACAAGGAACTAGTGACTCCTTTCTTAGAGGAGGAAATTAAATAACCTTTGTCTCAAATGTGATTTGATAAAGCTATAGGACTTGATGTCTTTCATGCTAGATTTTTTCATAAATGTTTAGAATTGTGGGGAAATATTTTCTATTGGCCATGAATGATTCCACATGTTCAAGGAAAATTTTGAGGGATTTAAATGCTACTTTCATCTCTTTGATCCTTAAGAAAGTTTCTTTAGTTCACTATTTGACGATTTCCATCCCATCACGATTTGTAATACAATTTACTAGATAATTTCTAAAGTTGTGGTTAATAGACTAAAACTCTTTCCCCCTTACTCATTTTAGAAGAAAAAGGTGGTTTTGTTCTTGTACTATCCCCAATTAGGGATGTTCGACATTTCAATTTGATTTGTCTCCATGGGATACCAATGATTAGATCTTATTTCAAATAAATTCTATTTGAATAGAATATGCATAAATGAATTGTAAATCCTTACAAATGAAAAATTCACAATAATTATTTTTTTCCTCTCATTACAGTGGAAGATCACACAATGAATTCAATTTCTAGAATACTAACAATGATATTATAATCAAAATTATAAAAATATTCACAACAAACTGGGGGGGTCTACAGAAGCCACCACCAAACTAAAATCCCTAGGTGCTAAGAGAGATCCACTACCTTTGATAAACAAGTGCTAACAAAAGCCACCCAAAAAGAAAATCAATAAAGCTTAGATGCAATCCTTGAGTGGAATTGCTTAATGTTGGATAGGATCTTCATCCACTAGTTGGCTATGGGATCAAGGGATTTTCATCCTCTAATCTCTAATGAAAAATGAACATGATATTTGATCTGTTTGAAGAATAATATCATAAAAACTAAATAATGTTGAACTTTGGCTTGGGTTTAAATAGGAAATTGATCACTTGTTTCCATTCCAAAATTCAAATTCAAATCTACTTTCTCTCTTCAAGGATCCCTCCACAAACAACCTTATTAAACAACAATTATGGGAATAAAGTTTGATTACATAATACCCAAAGGGCCCTATAATCTTCATTCACATACAATACGACACACTAAATTATTACAAATTCATTTTCCTACATTATTTTCCCAATCCTACAAGGAATAGAAAATAGGCTTATTAAGGAACATCAAATAATCTTTTGGAAAAAAGGGACAAGATAGTCCTCCCTCCTCAAGATTGCTTTCCCTCAAGAAATTCAAATTTGGATGCTTTAGGATGTCAACCTCTTTCCATCTAGTGTCTTTAGTTGGTAGATCCTTCCACATCACCAAATACTCACTAATGGTGGTGTTCCTTATCTTTCTTTCATAAGTGTCCATGATAGCTTATAATATCAAAATGATTCTTCCTTTTTCATCCAAAGGTGGCGATTCTTTGGACAATACAACATACTACTCCAATACCTTTTTAAGACAATAAACATGAAATCTAAGTGGATTCTACTATTCTTGGATAACTCTAGTTCATAGGCTATTTCTCCTACCTTTCTTATAGCATTATAGGGATCATCTAGAAGCTAGGTTTTAATTTTTCTACTCCTTTTTCTTGAATGAAAACTAATTGTAGGGTTGCAACCTTAGGTAAATTGTGTCTATTGGTTCTGGGTATGTTAAAGGTGGCCCATGAATTATTTTGATACCTCTAGACTTTGCTTGATCATATATGTTGTTCAAGGCACCCTATTTTCTATAATTGCAAGATCTACAAGGTTAGGAAATTATATCCATACAAATCCATGAAAGGTGGCATACCTATTGACATATGGTAGGAGGTGTTATAACAATTTTCTCCTAGATGTAACAACTTGACCCAAGTTATGTTATTTGTAAAACATAATTTCTTAGCCATCCTTCAATCTATTTGTTAATAATTCTAGTTTTTCCATCCATTCAGGGGTGATAATTTTTGTTAGATGTGAGATATATACTTATCAAATGAAATATTTTTTTGTCAAAATTAACTAATTTATTTTATCCCTATCATTAACAATGTTCTTAGGTAACCCATACAATTTGAAAATCTCCTTGAAGAATAAATCAATAGTTTGGGAAGCTGTGAAAGGGTTTTTGTTGTGGTAGAGTGTGATTTGGACCCCATGTGTTCTATATTTTTTTCTCTTCCATTTGATCTATTGAGGTGGTTGTCAATATGGTGATAATTGGGGGTCCAAAGGATCCCCATTTTTTATCATTTAAAGATGTGGTCAATGGAAATGAATCCTCTACTTCAAATCATGTAAATGCTATCAATTTTTTATTGCATGCAACTTAGGTTTCATATGCTAATTAATCCTTAGAGCTTCATCCAAAACCAACGATTTCCAAGAGAAAAGAAAAGACCATCTAGTTTTGGTCATTGATTTTGAAACCATTGCTAAAGATGTCTTGTATTTATTGGGACACACACTTATTTACAAATTTATGGGGCTTTAAAACTCTATGGTTTTTTTGGAGAACTAGGTTAGGAAGAATTGGAATCTTGATTGTGATTTGGAAATCATCCTGTCTACCAATGGTATTTCTTTGTAGTCTTCTCCTTAATGACAAATCATAATAATATTTTTGAAGAAGGTCTATATTTTCATAATCAATCAAGGTTATTTATCAAACCCTGACATTTAGGGTTTGATCTCGTGGAGGAGATGCCATCCAAGATTCTTGTTTGGGTTCATCTTCCAGAACTTCCAATGGAGTTTTGGAGATCAAATATTTTGCAATCGATTGTCGTGATTATAAGGAAACCCTTAGGTCCATCTCATCAAACTCTTGATAGAAAATTGCTACTTTTTCTCACCTTCATGTTGAAGTTAATTTGAACAATTTGCTTCTTGAATACTTAGATATTATACAAAGTAATATGAATTGGATCCAACAGATTGACTATGAAGTACTTCCCTTTCGTTGTCGTGCATGTCATGAATTGGGCATCTACAAAGGAATTGCACAAAAATGAATTCTCAGACCTCTCATCCCAGTTAGAGAGGCAAGTGCCTAATCTAAAAGAAAAGGTAAGAATCCAATTCATTATGAGGTGCTAGGTTCAAATGGATTCATGCCTATGAAATCTCCCTCAAGGATGAAGCTGATTTATTGTCAAAATAAAGTTGTTTCTAAAGGGATATATGGTAATAGATTTGATGTGCTAGACAATTTTCAGGATCTAGACTCAATGGAGTGAGACAACAATAGAGTTAGCCAAGACATGCTTAATGAATACTTAGGTTTTAATTCCTTTTCAAATCCCTCTTTAGGATTACAAGTGTCATTTAAAGAAGGGGAACTTCATGATTCCTCAAACTTGGGGAGTAATGATAATTTTTGAAGGAGGATTTAGAGTTACAAGAAAAAGGAATTGAATCTATTCCCATG
Organism: Sequoia sempervirens; assembly: GCA_007258455.2. NCBI lineage: Eukaryota > Viridiplantae > Streptophyta > Pinopsida > Cupressales > Cupressaceae > Sequoia > Sequoia sempervirens. The sequence goes on from VDFB02168118.1 coordinate 98,833,169, forward strand.
ACAGATATAAAGACTAAGGGGGAGGATAAAATAAATGATCCTTTTGTGTTGGGTCTTCAATAAAAAAATATTAAGGGTGGTACTGACAAAGTGTCAAAAGTAGGAAGGAAGAAGGATAAAAAAAAGTGAAGTTGATAGAGGAATCTCTAGTGGAATTTGGTGTCATCAAGACATTAGATACTCATTTTTTTAATCTCTTAAAATGAAGGCGATTTATTGGAATTCCATGGGTTTTTGTAGCATCCCTCAACAAAAGGGCACTCAAGATTTGATTGGAGAACACACACCAAATATTAGTTTCATTCATGAAAAAAAACCATCAACTAAAGATATAGTTAGTATTGCTTCAAAGGTCTAGAGAGGAGGATAGTATCTTTGTATTGGAGCTCAAGGTTCTTCTTGAGATTTGGTCCTCAATTTGGGATCCTTGTAGCATAACCCCTTCTTGGTGGGTTGGGAGTAGGAACTCAATTTCGATTATGGCTTCTTGCTTTGACTTCAAGGAATCTATCATGTTCACTAATGCATATGATCCTAGTGATTTTACAAGTACATTTTTTCTTTGGTCTCATATTATATTTGTTCACTCTCTTGCACCTCCTTTTCCTTGGATATTAGCAGATGACTTTAATGCTATTACTAATCTAGATGAGAAAAGAGGGGGTTCAGAGCATTTGGGTCTGACTTTTGCTTCACTAAGAGATAGCATATTCTCTCTTAATTTGGTAAGTTTGAAGCTAATAAATGGGGTTTTCACTAAGAATAATCAAATATGTGGTAAAAACTCTATTTTAGAAAGGCTTGATAGATTCATTATTTATGATTTTTGGCTTGGCGATAATTGGACTTCATTTTTGAAATCTTAGGATGGAAAGGGTTTGATCATTGGCCCATCATATTCTACTCCATGGTGTTATAAACTCTAAAAAAACCACCATTCAAATTTCAACTTATGTGGTTACGAGATAATGATTTGTATAATCTTATGGAGATATGGTGGATGGATGGGAAGCTAGATTTTGGCACGACAATGTACTCCTTCAAGTTTCTTCAATTTGTGAAGTATAAAGTTTAAGAAACGAAGTACGTTTACTTTCAAAAATATTTTCCAAATTAAAAAATCATCTTTAAGATAAATTGGAGAAAGTTACCTTTCAAATTAAGGATGAGGGCATGTTACAGGAGCTTCTGAAAGATGAATCCAATCTTTCTAAGGAACTAGTAGAATGAGAACTTCTAGAGGAGATCGTTTGGAAACAAAAAGCCCATATTGACTTACTACAAGGTGATGGAAACACTTATTTTTTCCACAACTTGGTCAAGGAGCGTTTTGGTTTAGTTTTAAATCTGAACTGATTCTTGAAACTATCTAAAGAATTGCCAATTCTTTTACTCAAAGGTTTCAATTGGCCAACGAACATGAGATTTATTTTACAATTTTTTCCTCTGAACTTTAGGTTCTACAAGACCTAGGAGGATGATCCTTAACAATATCAAGTGGATTTACACTTTATTCATACCAAGATATTGTTTAAACATAATTTTTCTTATGAAATGTGCAAATAATTACAAATAAAATATACCTAATTGGCTAGATTCTTGGAAGCTATTGATTTATTGGCTCTGAGAACATGAAATAACTTTAAGAAATAAATTACAACATAAATGGGAAATTAATTTTAAATATATTGACTATGGATATGTAACTAAATTATTCATACTTAGACTAGTTCCTTAAACTAGGGATACAGAGTTAAAGATACTGCAATTATATTTTGAATGCGTATCAACTTAAAAGAAATTACGTGAAATATCAAATATCATTGCCTTACAATGATAGTATTTAAAATGTACAATCAATTCTACTTAGCAATCCCTGAATAGGTTAGAACTCACAACATTCTAGATACAACAATTTAATCTATTACTTGAATAAAGGCTCTATAAGAAACATTCAATTGCATAAATGACAACGATGAACAAAAAAAGTCAATTTTATTCATAAGAATAATAACATATACATTTGGAGACAATTCATTGTGAAATTAGCACAATGTGTTCATATATTCAAAATTTGTATTAATGTACAAAAACGACAGTTACATTTGTATGTCTTCCCTAGAAGACCCTGAGTGGATAATTATAGACCTAAAATAAACTTCCTTTTCTTACAAAAATCCAAGATACTTTGAAAATGGCTCAAAATTCAATTTTATAGAAACAAGGGAGCAATAAGCTTAAATCCATGGACAAATGTCACATTTTCATTTGACAATATTTTCCTTAGGATTAAACAAAAAACAAGTACAACTACTTTGTAAAAGACAAAAAGAGCTTCACTAAAAGACAAAACAAATGTAGAGATAGTTGAAGGAGATGTTTTATAAATTTTCAATGATGAGGCAAAATGGAGGTGGTGTATGATCATTCCTTTGAGGTTCTCCATCCATGTTGAGAACACACCCTCTAGAAAATTGTTGGAGATGATGATCATTACATCAAAAAAGAGAAAAAGAGACAAAACTATAAAAAAGCATACAAACAACTGGATACTCCAAACTTCCATGTCATCATCTGAGTTGGATGCAACATTAGAAACTTGATGACATGATATATATGTACAAATTATAATTTTTATATTTTTTATCCCATCCTACATAAGTCCTTTTTGATGGCCATGGGAATGAAAGTGCTTTGTCAACATTGTAATTATACTCAAGATACTTTGCATCCAAGAGTGTTCTAGTCTCTTTGCAAAAAGTATCTAAACCTTGCTCTAAGGAACCAACTTATCTGTAGTGATATTAAGAAAATTTGTGTCGACATCATAACTAGAACAAATACAGGTTGCAAGGGTAGGGACCATTGTGATGAAGCTTTCCTTCCACTGGTCTAAACACTTGAACTCTCCATTTTCATCCAGGATACTAGGTGTTATCAAATAGATCTGCACCCTGCTGAAACTGAAAGTTCAACAATCTATTGACACATGGAAATTTTCTTGAGTTGTGGGTAACTCATTGCAAGAATGAATCTCCAGAGTGAGCTGGTTCTCCGAATGATAAATATTATTCTAAGTGATTTCTAGGAAAGGGGATAGAAGGATAGCTTGAAAATGAAATTTAACACTAATTGATGATTAACTGTTATTTCTGAAAAATCTAGATTTTACCACTCACAACGATTCCTCTATTACAATAGCTCTCACAATCTCATTGGTACATGGTTTCATCATTAATTTGCATGAAGATTCGAAGGCATTGAATACATCATGCAATTTGAAAACATGAAATTCTATGCAAAGACTCATAAAAGCAAGACATATAAGGTTTCAAATTTGAAAAAACAAAGACATCAAACTGTTACAAGGTTGTGACAAGAAATGAGAAGAAGAACTCTGCTACTTTATTGAAACTGAAAGAGTGTATCTGTCTGAACTGAGTACAAATGAGTTTACAAGCTCAAAATGCTAAGAGCAAGAAGCTGTCCTCTGAACTCCAGAGAGAAAAAACTAAGTTTTCTTCAAGTTATAATTCTCCCAAACCCTAATCTGAGCTCACAAAGAAAGCTCAAGGAAAAGGCACCAAACTGTCTCAAAAGTCTGCATAAAAGCATAAAAAACTCACTTTTTCCATGCTCACACTAAAAAGCTCCTAAAAATAGGCTAAATTTGCTTTTAAAGCAAATAAAACACCTTATCTCTCCAAGAGGAATCTCAAATCTGACCCAAGACAGAAACTAAAACAATCTGCTAAAAATAGCAAAGAGATAAAAACAGTTTGCTTTATCTTTGCTTTACATGATATGCAGATTTCACAATCTTCACGATTTGACCTATTTTTGCAATTAAAGATTTTTTAAATCTTTTGCAAAAAAATTACAACCTTATATCTCCATTTACAATACCATCTTGATTTTCCTCAAAAAATAATAAAGCATACAAGGCATATTATTCTCTCAATACTTTAATTGATTTCTCACAAAATCAATAAAACTAGGATATTTTAATCTCCAATTTCACTAAGGCATGAGCATGACACAAATACCCCAAGGCAGAAAAATAAAATATACCTTACCTAAGCTTAGACCCATAAAATATTCAATCAATCATGCCTAAAGACTTAGGTAAATATCAACACATGAAGATTAAAAGACAAAACGACCTAGGGCTTTGACTTAAGTTTGTTTAAAATGCAAAAACAACTCCTAAATTTGAATTTCTCCACTATTGTATTGTCAAAAGGGAACATTAAGGACACTCATAATGCTCAGCCTAAATTCGAATTAGGGAAAGAGACAAAAACAAGTCAAACCCTAAATCATTTCATTCATAATCATTATTTTTTGTTATGTCTTTAAAGATCCTCTCATGGATGTCGCTGAAAGTTGTAAGAAAACATCAATCTTTCTTCTCATGTTATTTTTACTCAAGTGAAGCTTACAAATGCAAGAAAATAATGGCAGGCCACGAGCCTTGGATACTTCCCTGATGGAATTCACTTATAAAAGCTTGCATTATACCCATTCTTTGTTCAAATTTGTGAAAAACCCTACATGAGTACTTGTAACAATGAAGAAATCTTGCAGTTTATGAAAAACCCCAAAGTGGGTATCTCTGAAAATGAAGGAAAACATATGTCTCAACTTCTCCTGTAGAAAACCCCATGTGGGTATATGAAAAATAGACAAAAATCTATATATTTGAACTCGACCTGACCCAACATGGCATTTATTTTGATGTTATGAAATTTTAACCTCCTCCATATGGGTATTTGTTATTTTTGAAAAAAATGCATTTCTGGATGTATCTTCAGTTATATTCGAATTCGACCATGAGATCATTGAACAAATCCTTTCTCCTGGAAAAACCCCACCTTGATAACTGATATTTAAAAGAAAAACAAACCTCCTTTTCCTTATTGTTGAAAACCCTTATATGGGTAACCCTTAATTGAGACAAAACCCTTATCTTGCTGCTCGGCTTTAAAAACCCATGTTGGTAAACCGTATTTGGTGAAAATCTATTTATTTAACCTACAAAAAACTCTTGTTTCTGTCCTCATATTTCACACCTGGGAATGAGAACAATTATGATCTCATTGCTTAGTGACCATGATAAAACAATGGTATCTATACTCCTTACAGGTCACTTTGATGTTGTCTCCTTATTGACATGACATCTCCTTGAAGAACCTCAGAATGGTTGTAATCTTGATTCTGTTTTGAATTTATGCAAATATTTTAATTAAAACACTGTAGCTCTATGGACTACATTTTCTCTTACAACCAGCTAACACTTTTAGAAGCACTTTCTCTTATGCTTTGTCATTGTTTGTTCATTCTGGAAGCAAATCTTTTCAAACTGTAATTCCTAATGTTACATTTGCATTCTCAACCAAACTGGAACTGACTGTTTTGTTAATCATTTGAATGCATTTTTGTCCTTTCATATTCTTGGTCTTCAACCTGGCACTCTTCATGCATTTTTATGCCCCATTTAATAAAACTATTCCATGCACTTTCCCTCATCTAAAATGAAAATATGAAACAATTCTCTTCGTTGAGGCATTATGTATGCCTGTTCACTATCCTTGATTGTGAGAAAGAACATTGTTGAACCTTGAATAGTATCATGAACATGATGGACAAATAATACTGTGGCAAAAGAATATAACCATACAACATTGTTTGAGATGAATGCACTCAGTTAAATTAATTGAGTGGATTAAACCCACTGTGCACGTGTAGCGTTCAGAAAGCATTTACATGATTGTTATGAATGCACAGTTGGTTTAATGGCTTGATGGATAAATCTGCTTTACTCTTTCAGTTGTGTTTCCTTTCTTGATGATTATGATGATGCAATCTCCTTCTCATCCCACTTGTAATGAATAAGGGGCAGCATGCCGAGCTCTACCCTTGTGGGAGCCCGTTTTCCTCCACATGCTTGATCTTCAAATGATAATTAGCTTCATGATTTTCCCTATACCTACACACAAAAACAAACGATGTTAGCATAAAACAATATATGATCATGTTGATATATCTCTTTCAACTTATGTTTCTGCACTTCTCTTGATTGTTTCAATGCATGATTAGTAGCATACTACATTATTGTTGATGGTTCATGTAGGTATATTCGTAGTCGGAGCCTCTGACATCCCTCTCTTCCTTCCCACAGGTCAATGGAGCTCGAAGAAGACAAATGGTGCCCCACTTCTGCATCGGCCATCAATCAATAGGAAATGATGATTATGTTAATGCTTATGTGATTCCCTTTTATGCATCTTCCATAGTGTAGTGTGTTGTTTATGATGCACTGTGACAGTCCCATCCACAACTTGTGTGGATATTTGATTTCAATCTTATGATTTTCATTTTGAAAAGAAAAAATGCATCTCAATGCAAATTTGTACTATCATTTGAATTCTCGCAATCAAATGAAATTCTATAAATAGGCATTACTTCATGAAATAAATGAAAGCATTTGAAATGCTTTATTATTGTATGCTCAATTTGGTACTCCATTTGATTCTAAAATATTGAATAGCAACTTCTAAAATTTTGATTCCTCTTTTCAAAGCATAACTATCACTTGATAAATAATGATAAATAAGATGCAATCAACACTTAGCATATGCAAAAATAACTGTATTTTCCACTTTTAAATATAAAAACATTTAATCCAGCTCCACCAATTGAGTTGTAGCGAAAAATTGGTAACACTAGGCATGACCTTTATTTATATGCATTCAAAAAACTTTAATTTAGTCTTTATTTGTTGAACCAATTTTTTCATATATGTCTACATTTATCCTACCAACTTGGCCATATTCCATGTAGGCATACTGTTACCAAGCATATCATCATCAAATCTTGGTCCCTTGTATATCCCTTGCAAACTGAAAATTATGGGTATCCTTTTATTCATTATATTCCAAAAATTCTCTTGATCCTTTGAAATTTTAACATAAGAATCGTCAAGACTTGAGTAAGCTTGATGGGAGTCTTCTAATTTACCAAGGATTTTGGACACTATACTTTATCACATCATCCACTATATTACTTTTTTTTTTGCTCCCCCTACGAAATTTTTCATTTTCTCTTCCACCTTCTCTATTTTTGAAGTTAGAGCTTCCTTTTCTTTGATCAGAGTACTTGAGACGCTTGTGTTTGAACAATGTACTATTTTAGTACTAGTTGGTGGTGATGCTGCTAGTGGCTCTTGCATCTTCAACTTATTGTATTATGTAATAAGCTTTACACGATCTTTCAAAAATTGATCATATTCCTCTTGTAGTCTCTTGACAATTGCTTCACTAAACTTAGTTGTGTGAACAACTAATGAAGTTTCTTGGGGAGCTATGGCGTCTTATGCTCTTTTTACAATCAGAATCCCCTTCATCTATTGTAAAGTCTATGCTACTGGAGGCTTATTAGTGTTTGGAGGTAGATCCCATATGGCCAAGGTTTCCCACTTAGGATTGAAACTTGATTTGGAGTATTCTTGGTTTTCCTACTCATAAGAAGAAAATATCTTCATTTTGTCTTCTAATAGTGTCTAGAGATATTGCAAAAGAAATATCCCACTTTGGTAGTAGCAACTACCCACTCTCTCTCACCAACCTCCTACCTTCCACTAGTGTTATATTATTGACATTAAATAATTTCCTTCAACACCTTCTATGTGATAGTTTCTTCATACTTGGAGGGGTGGAATTCTCCTTTTTCCTTATTCAACTTTTCATAGAATTCTTCTCTTTTTATTTTGATCATAAATTCTTTGAACTCCCTAGACTTTAAAAAATCCATCATCAGAGATGAATTGAGTGCAAGAAAGGGCCCTCATGTCATTGGATTCATCCTTCCCACTTCACTTCCCACATTAATTCCCATTAGGCCTTGTGGTATTCTAATCACATTTACCCTTGGAGGATAATATATTTCTTGACTTAACTCATCCTCAATGACCTCTATTTCCTCTTCTTCATCAACACCTAGAGGATAATCAACCAAGGATTGTTGATCAAGCTTCATTTTCTTTCGAGGTTTCTCTTGTGGGGTAGTATGAATAGTAAGGGGTTATTGAGGAGGTGTGGCTGCTCTAGATGCTTGTTCTTGAGGGGATGTCTCCTTCATTGATGGTCATATTCCTCTTCTAGCATAACCATACATGGATGGATCAACATGTGGTTGATAGGGTCTTTCCTCAACCATTGGGGTTTTCCCAATTAACTTTTCAACATTTTTCAATACCATTTGGATCTTGGCAATAGGATCTTCTATCTCTACATATTCTCTTGGATAATTGGCTATTTCTTAGCCTTTTGATCTTCTAATTTTCTAAGAGAAACCCATTTCATTCTTCTTTAATTTATTTCCTTTTCATTGAGGTAGTTCTTGATCACATCTTCACTGAAGAGAAGTTGGTGTACAAATGAGGATCCCTTAATACTTGTTCTTACTTGGTTGATGAAGTCTTCAAGATAAAATGCTCTTTTACTCTCTTGTACCATCTTGTATGTTTGGATCATGGGGTAAATGAGCTCTAAGCCCTCCCTAGTCATTGTGAAATTTTAAAATACTATAGAAAATGGAAAGAAAGAGCCCTTCTTTTGTCCCTTTAGGTATCTCTTGTTGGATTCATTTAACTCCCAAATTATTTTTAAGTATGCCAGTCTCAAAGTAACATAACTTGGCATGATGCGGGGTCCCACAGGGAACCCATATACTCTCATTATTGTTGAGTCTAAATGGAGATACCAATCTCCTCAATTGTGTTGCACAACCAACTCAAGAACTCTTCCCTTGGGCCTTCAGAAATCTATAATTTTTTTCTACAATCTTCCTTCTACCGCTCCCATAACCTCTCTTTTGATGAAATGGTTCTCAAAGACCACATATTTTGAAGACTCACAGTGTGTACCTATGACATGAGTCCCACATTGGAGAAGTAGAGAGTGCCACTTCCATCTACCATTCAAACTTGTAATGCTTGGTCCCATTTTTTCCTTACTTAATAGGGAGTTCCATTTTAAGTTTACCACTTTATTGTTTTCCTTAATTTCCATAAACTGCTTATGAATTCCATTGGATATATAAGTGGAATAATCAAATTCATTATTTACTAGAGGGTTTTGGATGTCAACTACCATACACATAAGTGACATAGGAATTTTTGTCTTAGCATCTCCATCAAGGACTTGACAAAGTGCATGATAAGTCTTGATAAAATAATCTTCAAACATGTCAATGTTGAAGGGTTCAAGATCATTTGTTGGAATTTTGATAGATATTTTGTCATATCCCTTTAATTTGTGTCTTGGTAATCACAAGACTCTGTAACTATTCCTATCTTGTTAACACTTCTTGAAAATATAAAAAACTATAATCTTATTTACAACTAATTTCAGGTTGAAAACCTTAGAAACGGAAGCTTTATCTACTTGAACCAACACTCCACCATTGGAAACCCTAATGATTCTGAAATTTTCATCATAGTTCCTAGCCACATGCCCGATGAATTCCACATTCATGATGGTTTTGGGGACAATCAATTTTCCTAGGTGATAAATCCATACATTTAAAATGGGGACCCTAGAAGCCCTCTTCTTGTATCAGTGGGTGAAGAGGCTCCATCCAGTTATAGGGAGTTTTTCATCCCTACATTCCCTTCTATTATCTACTATACCACTTGCAACACTAGCCCCATGGATGCATACAACCTTTCTGGATGACCTAGAGAGTTGTACAATTAGGTTTTCACCAAAAGATCTTTTTGATGAAGATGATTGGCCTTTTGGTTGAATCATTTTTATAGTTCAATTTTGACCTAGGGATTTTGTAGAAGTCTAGGGTTTAGAGTGTTCTTCAGACAATTCACTAGATTCACTATTTAAAAAAAACTAAGAACTGGAAACTTTAAGAATTATTTGAACCAGAGGCTTGAAAGTATGAGCTTTTTTTTTCGCTTTGAAAAAACCTAGCTTGTTGTAGAAGTCACAAAATTTTGAGAAATTGTTGTCCAAATTTGATGAAATGCACAATTATTTCATTCATCAATCGAATTTCCATACTTATGGTGAATTTTTTTTTTAAAGATTGGGTAGCATTCCACCACTTCCACCATTACTCTTTGTTCGTGTGAGGTAGACATATTTAACTACATCATGGAGGCACTTAATGAAGATGATTTTGCATCATTATGACATTCAATAAAGATACTAGAGGAGAAGAACCTTGCTATGATTGGGATTCTAAGAACATAACTGATTTGAGCATTCCATCTGCCAATTTTGATACAATAGTCATAATCGTACTAGGATTCTTCTTCCTTTTCAGTTGCAATTTAGATTATTGAGTCTTTATGATGCTTTGATATCTAGGGAGTGGTGATTTATGGGTTTAGTTTAGATTCCTATTTTAATAAAATCCCCCGTGCCTATATGTATGGCTCGATGATTGAGTTTTGAGTTAGCCAGTCAGTTAGTTAATTTTTGTTCAAGATCAAATATAGTTACTAGATACTTTCAGTTAGTTGTTGTTTCTTATATAGGAAATTTTTATTGTTCAAATCATGGTTTCATGAATAAGATATCTCAGTAGAATCTTATGTGATATTTTGGAGTTGTGCAATGAATGGTTTGAGTTATTATGATTGTGTTAATCTAAGAAGTTATATTTGGTTTAGATTAGTGAAGACAACCACTTAGGGTAACTTTACTTCACTCCATTTCATGTTATTTAATTTATGTTTAGTAATTACTTCATAAATGCAAGTTATGTTAAATAGATTTTTTGTGTTACAGTCATTAATGGATTCATGAATAATTCTTGTTTCACAATTATACTGTAATTGTTTGAGTTTGTTGTACTCCGAAGTGTAGTGTAGGTTTAGTTATTAGTATCAGTTAATTCCCAACATTCATTTATTGGCATTAATTAGTTACAACCTTATACTGTAGGTAGTCATAGCAATAGTGCCAATGTTACTTCCTCTACTATTATGCGGTTCTATGATTTCTCAAAAAGTGTAACACTTGTACTAGGATGAATTAGGTAATCTTAACTTTTTGAAAGCAAATACAATTCCAGTACCATCACAAGTAACATATTCTCTCTTAATTTGGTAAGTGTGAAGCTAATAAATGGGGTTTTCACTAAGAATAACCAAAGATGTGGTAAAAACACTATTTTAGAAAGGTTTGATAGATTCATTATTTATGATTTTTGGGCTTGGCGATAATTGGACTTCATTTTTGAAATCTTAGGATGGAAAGGGTCTGATCATTAGCCCATCATATTATACTCCATGGTGTTATAAACTCTAAAAAATCCACCATTCAAATTTCAACTTATGTGGTTACAAGATAATGATTTGTATAATCTTATTGAGATATGGTGGATGGATGGGAAGCTAGATTTTGGCACAACTATGTACTCCTTCAAGTTTCTTCAATTTGTGAAGTATAAACTTTAAGAAATGGAGTAGGTTTACTTTCAAAAATATTTTCCAAATTAAAAAATCATCTTTAAGATAAATTGGAGAAAGTTACCTTTCAAATTAAGGATGAGGGCATGTTACACGAGCTTCTGAAAGATGAATCCAATCTTTCTAAGGAACTAGCAAAATGAGAACTTCTAGAGGAGATATTTGGGAAACAAAAAGCCTAGATTGAATTACTACAAGAAGGTGATGGAAACACTTATTTTTTCCACAACTTGGTCAAGGAGTGTTTTGGTTTATTTTTAAATCCAAATTGATTCTTGAAAATATCTAAAGAATTGCCAATTCTTATACTCAAAGGTTTCAAGAGGTTGGCCAATGAACATGAGATTTATTTTACAATTTTGTGCTTTAAACTTCAGGTTCTACAAGACCTAGGAGGATGATCCTTAACAATATCAAATGTATTTACACATTATTCATACCAAGATATTGTTTAAACATAATTTTTCTTATGAAATGTGCAAATAATTATAAATAAAATATACCTAATTGGCCAGATTCTTGGAAGTTATTGATTTATTGGCTCTAAGAACATGAAATTACTTTAAGAAATAAATTACAACATAAATGGGAAATTAATTTGAAATATATTGACCATGGATATGTAACTATTATTCATACTTAGACCAATTCCTTAAACTAGGGTTACAGAGTCAAATATAATGCAATTATCTTTTGAATGTCAACTTAAAAGAAATTACATGAAATCTCATATATCATTTCCTTACAATGATATTCTTTAAAATGTACAATCAATTCTACTTAGCAATCCTTGAATATGTTAGAACTCACATAATTCCAAATACAACAATTTAATCTATTACTTGAATAGAGGCTCTATAAGAAATATTTAATTACATAAATGACAATGATAAACAAAAAAAATAATTTATTCATAAGAATAATAACATATACATTTGGAGACAATTCATTGTGAAATTAGCACAATGTGTTCATATATTCAAAATTTGTATTGATATACAAAAACGACAGTTACATTTGTATGTCTTCCCTAGAAGACCCAGAGTGGATAATTACAGACCTAAAATAAACTTCCTTTGCTTACAAAAATCCAAGATACTTTGAAAATGGCTCAAAATTCAATTTTATAGAAACAAGGGAGCAATAAGCTTAAATCCATGGACAAATGTCACATTTTCATTTGACAATATTTTCCTTAGGATTAAACAAAAAACAAATACAACTACTTTGTAAAAGACAAAAAGAGCTTCACTAAAAGACAAAACAAATGTAGAGATAGTTGAAGGAGATGTTCTATGACTTTGCAATTATGAGGCAAAATGGAGGTGGTGTATGATCATTCCATTGAGCTTCTCCATCCACATTGAGAACACACCCTCTAGAAAACTATTGGAGACTATGGTGATTACATCACAAAAGAGAAAAAGAGCCAAAACTGTAAAAAAGCATACAAACAATTGGATACTCCAAACTTCCATGTCATCATTTGAGTTGGATGCAACCTTAGAAACTTGATGACATGATATATATGTACAAATTATAATTTGTTATATTTTTTATCCCATCCTACATAAGTCCTTTCTAATGGCAATGGGAATGAAATTGCTTTGTCAACATTGTAATTATACTCAAGATACTTTGCATCCAAGAGTGTTCTAGTCTCTTTGCAAAAAGTATCTAAACCTTTCTCTAAGGAAACCAACTTATCTATAGTGATATTAAGAAAATTTGTGTCCGCATCATAACTAACACAAATGAAGGTTGCAAGGGTAGGGACCATTGTGATGAAGCTTTCCTTCCACTCTAAACATTTGAACTCTCCATTTTCATCCAAGATACTAGGCATGACCTTTATTTCTATGCATTCAAAAGACTTTAATTTAGTCTTTATTTGTGGAACCAATTTTTTCAGATATGTCTACATTTATCCTACCAACTTGGCCATATTTCATGTAGGCATAATCTTATCAAGCATATCATCACCAAATCTTGGTCCCTTGTATATTCCTTGTAGACTGACAATTCTGGGTATCCTTTTACTCATTATATTCCCAAGATTCTCTTGATCCTTTGAAATTTTAGCATAAGAATCATTAATACCCGAGTAAGCTTGATGGGAGTCTTCTAATTTCCTGAGGATTTTGGACACTATACTTTATCACATCATCCACTATATTACTTGTTTTTTTTTTGCTCCCCTTGCAAAAATTTTCATTTTCTCTTCCACCTCTATTTTTGAAGTTAGAGCTTCCTTTTCTTTCATTAGAGTACTTGAGAAGCTTGTGTTTGAACAACGTACTATTTTAGTACTAGTTGGTGGTGATGCTACTAGTGGCTCTTGCATCTTCAACTTATTGTATTATGTAATAAGCTTAACACGATCTTTCAAAAATTGATCATATTCAACTTCTAGTCTCTTGACAATTGCTTCACTAAACTTAGTTGTATGAACAACTAATGAAGTTGCTTGGGAAGCTATGGAGTCTTATGGTCTTTTGACAATTAGACTCCGCTTCATCTATTCTACAGTCTATGCTACTTGAGGCTTGTTAGTGTTTGGAGGTAGATCCCATATGGCCAAGGTTTCCCACTTAGGATTGAAACCTTATTTGGAGTATGCTTTCTCTGCCTACTCATAAGAAGAAAATATCTTCATTTTGTCTTCTAATAGTGTCTAGAGCTATTGCAAGACATATCCCACTCTGGTAGTAGTAACAACCCACTCTCTCTCACCAACCTCCTCCCTTCCTCTAGTGTTACATTCTTGACATCAAATAATTTCATTCAACACCTTCTATGTGATAGTTTCTTCATACTTGGAGGGGTGGAATTATCCTTTTTCCTTTTTCAACTTTTTATAGAATTCTTCTCTTTTTATTTTGATCACAAATTCTTTGAACTCCCTAGAATTTAAAAAATCCATCATCAAAGATGAATTGAGTGCAAGAAAGGGCCCTCATGTCATTGTCCTCATCCTTCCCATTTCACTTCCCACATTAATTCCCATTAGGCCTTGTGGTATTCCAACCACATTTACCCTTGGAGGATAATATATTTCTCAACTTACCTCCTCCTCAGTGACCTCTATCTCCTCTTCTTCCTCAACACCGAGAGGATAATAAACCAAGGATTGCTGATCAAGCTTCATTTTATTTCGAGGTTTCTCTTGTGGGGTAGTATGAATAGTAGGGGGTTCTTGAGGAGGTGTGGCTGCTTTATATGGTTGTTCTTGAGGGGATGTATCCTTCACTGATGGAAAATTTTGTCTTCTAGCATATCTATACATGGATGTATCAACATGTGGTTGTAGGAGGGTTTTTCCTCAACCATTGGGGTTTTCCCAATTAACTTGTCAATAGTTTTCAATACCATTTGGATCCTAGAAATAGGATCTTCTATCTCTACATATGCTCTTGGATAATTGGCTATTTCTTAGCCTTTTGATCTTCTACTTTTCTAAAAGAAACCCATTTCATTCTTCTTTAAATTATTTCCTTTTGATTGAAGTAGTTCTTGATCACATCTTCACTGAAGAGAAGTTGGTGTACAAATGAGGATCCCTTAATACTTGTTCTTACTTGGTTGATAAAGTTTTCAAGATCAAATGCTCTTGTACTCTCCTATACCATCTTGTATGTTTGGAGCATGGGGTAAATGAGCTCTAAGCCCTCCCTAGTCATTGTGAAATTTTAAAATACTTTAGAAAATGGAAAGAAAGAGCCCTTCTTTTGTCCCTTTAGGTAGCTCTTGTTGGCTTCATTTAACTCCCAAATTATTTTTAAGTATGTCGGTCTCAAAGGAACATACCTTGGCATGATGTGGGGTCCCACAGGGAACCCATATACTCTCATTACTATTGAGTCTAAATGGAGATACCAATCTCCTCAATTGTGTTGCACACCCAACTCAAGAACTCTTTCCTTCGGCCTTAAGAAATCTATAATTTTTTTCTACAATCTTCCTTCTACCGCTCCCATAACCTCTATTTTGATGAAATGGTTCTCAAAGACCACATATTTTGAAGACTCACAGTGTGTGCCCGAGACATGAGTCCCACATTGGAGAAGTAGAGAGTTGCCACTTCCATCTACCATTCAAACTTGTAATGCTTGGTCTTATTTTGTCCTTCCTTCATAGGGAGTACCATTGGAAGTTTACCACTTTATTTTTTTCCTTAATTTCCATAAAATTCTTACGAATTCCATTGGATATATAAGTGGAATAATCAAATTCATTATTTACTAGAGGGTTTTGGATGTCAGCTACCATATACATAAGTGACACAAGGATTGTTGTCTTAGCATCTCCATCAAGGACTTGACAAAGTGCATGATAATTCTTGATAAAATAATCTTCAAACATGTCAATGTTGAAGGGTTCAAGCTCATTTTTTGGAATTTTGATAGATATTTTGTCATATCCCTTCAATTTGTGTCTTGGTAATCACAAGACTCTGTAACTATTCCTATCTTGTTGACACTTCTTCTTGAAAATATAAAAAACTATAACCTTATTTACAACTAATTTCAGGTTGAAAACCTTAGAAATGGAAGCTTTATCTACTTGAACCAACACTCCACCATTGTAAACCTTAATGATACTAAAATTTTCATCATATTTCCTAGCCACATGCCCGATGAATTCCACATTCATGATGGTATTGGGGACAATCAATTTTCCTAGGTGATAAATCCATACATTTAAAATGGGGACCCTAGAAGCCTTCTTCTTGTATCAGTGGGTGGAGAGGCTCCATCCAGTTATAGGGAGTTTTTCATCCCTGCATTCCCTTCCATTATCTACTAGACCACTTGAAACACTAGCCCCATGGGTGCATATAACCTTTTTGGATGACCTAGAGAGTTGTACAATTAGGTCTTCACCAAAATATCTTTTTGATGAATATGTTTGGCCTTTTGGTTGAATCATTGTTATAGTTCAATTTTGACCTTGGGATTTTGTAGAAGTCTAGGGTTTAGAGTGTTCTTCATACAATTCACTAGATTCACTATTTAAAAAAAACTAAAAACTGGAAACTTTAAGAGTTCTTTGAACCAGAGGCTTGAAAGTATGAACTTGTTTTTTTGCTTTGAAAAACCCTAGCTTGTAGAAGTCACAAAATTTTGAGAAATTGTTGTCCAAATTTGATGAAATGCATAATTATTTCATTCATCGATCGAATTTCCATACTTATGGAGAAAAACTTTTGAAAGATTGGGTAGCATTCCACCACTTCCACCATTACTCTTTATTCATGCAAGGTAGATATATTTAACTACATCATGGAGGAACTTAATGAAGATGATTGTGCATCATTATGACATTCAATAAAGATATTGGAGGAGAAGAACCTTGTTACAATTGGGATTCTAACATAACTGATTTGAGCATTCCATCTTCCAGTTTTGTTACAATAGTCACAATCCTACTTGGATTCTTCTTCCTTTTCAGTTGAAATTTAGATTATTTAGTCTTTATCATGCTTTGATATCTAGGGAGTGGTGATTTATGGGTTTAGTTTAGAGTCCTATTTTAATAAAATCCCTCGTTCCTATATGTATGGCTCAGTGATTGAGTTTTGAGTTAGCTAGTCAGTTAGTTAATTTTTGTTCAAGAGAAAATTTAGTTGCTAGATACTTTCAGTTAGTTGTTGTTTCTTAGACAAACAATTTTTATTGTTCAAATCATGGTTTCATGAATAAGATATCTCAGTAGAATCTTATGTGATAATTTGGAGTTGTGCAATGAATGGTTTGAGTTATTATGATTGTGTTAATCTAAGAAGTTAGATTTTTTTAGATTAGTGAAGACAACCACTTGAGCAAGGGCCACTTAAGGTAACTTTACTTCACTGTATTTCCTGTTATTTCATTTTTGTTTAGTAGTTACTTCATAATTGCAAGTTATGTTAAATAGATTCTTTGTGTTACAGTCATTAATGGATTCATGAATAATTCTTGTTTCACAATTATACTGCAATTTCTTGAGTTTGTTGTACTTCGGAGTGTAGTGTAGGTTTAGTTATCAATATCAATTAATTACCAACATTCATTTCTTAAGAGTAATTAGTTATAGCCTTATACTATAGGTAGTCGTAGCAATAGTGCTAATGTTACTTCCTCTACTATTATGTGGTTCTATGATTTCTCAGAAAGTGTAACACTCTTACTAGGATGAATTAGGTAATCTTAAGTTTTTGAAAGCACATACAATTCTAGTACCATCACAAGTTTGCTATCCCTAGTCGATAATTCAATGAAGGTATTTCCAAAGGTTCAAGTGGATTGTTCAGTTAGGTTTTCCCTTTGAGTTTTGTGATTTCCACCAAGCTTACTAGACATTAGTAGGGAATATATAGAGAGTGTCTTCATAAAGGTGATTGACATAAGCTAGGAATCCACAAGGCAACCTTTGACAGTTTTGTGACTTGAAATGGGACCTACCTTGAAGAGCCTACAACTCTGTGGAATCAATTACATACATCCACATGTTGCTTTCCTATGATTCCACACTTAAGAACTTGGCCCGCTTTGAGGAGTTCAAAAACATTCAAAATCATGGCAAATGATGCTAGGTTTTGACCTTTTCATGGTTCCACACCTTCATTGTTGTCTTTAGTAACCAATCTCCCTCAGACATAAAAAAACCAATGAGAAAGACTACATATGTCACTCTTTTGCTATTCTACAACCTCCCTTTTCTTTAATAAAATATTGTTCATGGACTCCTGAAAACTAAAGGAAATACGACACATGGCATGCAATGGACTCACAAAAGGTATTAGCGTATAATCATTTAAGTCATTTTAATTTGCACATGTAGTAATTCAGAAAAGTGATCACTAGGAAAGAACAAAGTGTTGTCCCACGTTTGTCATTGTGTCAAAATATCGATCTATCAATGCTTGATACAAACACCAAAGACATGGATCGCATGGGAGTTGGTTAGTCCCTTGTCACAAATCCTAAGGGGAGTGCTGACCATCTACCAAAAATCTTCCCCTAAGCATTACCCAAGGGGATTTGAACCCGTGACCCAATGCTCTGATACCAATTTTTGGCTAATGTTTGTCATTGCATGAAAAGATTGATCTATCGACGCTCGATACAAATTTCAAAGACATGGATCACATGAGAGGAGGTTAGTCCCTTGTCATGAATCTCGAGGGGAGCATTGACCATCTACCAACATAAAGGGGGTCGGTAACCTTATGAGATAAAATGGATTTGCATATAACTTAAGGCACGAGAAACCAAGTAAAAAAGTCAACAAAGGATTAGAACAAAAGTGCAAGGTCCAGTTAGGATTTTTTTGACCTTAACACATAAAAAGGGATTTTTTTTTGTAAAAACCTAACAAGAAAGACAATATTTTTTGCAAATTTTGGGCAAAAATGGGGGTAGAGAGCCAAAAATTGAGAACACACTATCAGAGAATAGAAATGGTAATATTATTATCACTCTCACCTCATTCCAGACATTTCTCCTTGTTGTTTAATGAGCAATGGTTTCAGGATGGGAATATTGAGAGACTTATTATTGAATATATTCCTCCCTTGGTCTCAAATGATATGAATAAGTCTCTTTTAGGTCCCATATTTATGGAAGAGCTCAATTTGGTTGTTTTCCAAATGAAGAAAGGTATGTCTCCCAGACTTGATGGATTTTTTAATTAATTTTTTGAATAATTTTTGGAAACCTCAAGATTTGATCTATTAGAAGTGGTTTGAGAATCCTAGATTAATAATAAGATGCTTAAATCTATTAACTCTAACTTTCTTTCTTTGATTCTCAAAAAAGGTGTGCTTGTTCCCTTGAATTATTTCACCTTATTTCTCTTTGCAATGTCACTTAAAAAATCATTACCACAATTATTGCAAAGCATTTGAAGAAGATTTTGAGTACTCCAATTTCCTTTAAGCATGGTGGATTTGTGAAGGGTTTCCATATTTTAGATGGGATTGTTATGGCAACTAAGACTATTTACTCAATGTCTATCTCAGAGAAGAAATCTATGTTCATTAAATTGGATATGCCAAAGGCATATGACAGGGTTGGTTTTTCTTCGAAACATCTTACTGGATTTTGGCTCTTCTTTAGGTTGGGTTGAATTGGTTATGAGTTGTATGGCATTGTCATCTTTTTCTATTTAAATCAATTGTATTCCTTCACCCCTTTTTTCTACATACAAAGGTCCTAGACAAGGAGTTCCTCTATCTCCTTATTTGTTTATTTTAATGGCTAAGGATTTAGGTAGATTGATAAAGAGGTTTTAGTTGAGAGGAATCATTTAGGGTTGGTCTTGGGAAAAAATATTCTTCCCAATCTCATCTTCAGTTTATTAATGTTACTACCTTGATGAGGATGACTAAAATTAAAGAGAATTAATTTTAGAAAAAAATTAGGTATTTAATTATTTGCTTCTAGCCAACTAATCAATGAGGAAAAATCTAGTATCTTCTTCTTCAACATGTCGAATCTCATTCAACATGGAATTGTAGACATTCTTCATTTTCAAATCGATACTTTCCTATGGAGTATCTAGGGATTCCTCTTTCATTTGGAAGTCTTAGGAAGGATCAATGGAAGAATATTTTGGATAGGCTTCAATCAAGGGTTAGCAATTGGACTTTTCCATGGTTATCCTTTTCTAGATGGTTGAATCTTTTAAAGTCTACTACAAGAATTACCTATTTACATGTTCTTAATTTTAGAATATCCTAAGAGCTTTCTCAAGGATTTTTATGTGCTTTCCAAGAAGTTTTTTTGGGATATTAATTTAGAAATTCAAAAGTGGAGTCTTGTGAATTGGGATTTAGTTTGTAGTGCTAAGGAGGTTGGTGGCCTTGGTTTGTGATAATCTGAGCTTAACTTTCAAACTTTAGCTACCAAAATATATTGGAGGTGGTCCAAAAATCCTAACTAGCTTTAGCACAAAAATCCTAACCAACCCTAGGAAAAAACTCTCAACTCTAAGTATCTTAGAGGGGTTCCTAAGGAGAATGTTTTGAGAATGGATTTGGTTGGGAAAGGTTCCATGATTTGTAACACTAACCCAACTTATCAAAAATGGGCTCTTTTAGATTGTAAACAAGAGTAATAATGTTTTATTTTAGGAGGATTCTTGGGATAACCATCCCCCTATTTTTTTTGTCTCAACTTCAGATTCTACAAGAAATCTTTCTCGATGCACAGTGGTCTAAGTTGGCTAACTTTAAATATCATGTTCTTTTGGGAAGATCCAAAATTCATAGGTGGCGTGAGCCTTGGAGTTGGTTAGATGGAGGATTTTTGGGGGATCACGATTGTTTGGATTTTGTTTTGGTTGAGAGAACTTTCAGTTCTTTGGAGGAATCTAATATCCTAGTTTAGGGAAATGACTCAAAAGGTGTTTAAAAAGTAAGTCTTAGGTATCAAGCTCCAAATATGTAGAGAAGAGGGGATTGAGTTTCCTTGGTGGAAGAGATTTTGGAATAGGTTTGGATGACCCAAAGGAAATCTTTTTTATGGTTTTTGAGTCAAAATAAATGTCTCAATTGGGACAACATTCAAAAGAGAGGATTCTATGGACTTTACATCTATTTTCTTTGTGGCAAGGGCAAGGAATGCATTAACCATATATTCTTCTAGTGCCCCTTTTCTAAGGAAATATGGAGTCTATGGTGGAGGCTTTGAATGAGACCACTTGCCCTACATCTTTCTTTGAATTTTGGAATAGCTTCAGACGCCCTCCTACCTTGGCTTCTTTTCTTCTAGCTACTTGGGACATTGGTCCTTTTATTTTTAGTAGGTTTGGTTGGATCAGTAATTAGAGAATTTTTTAGGAGAGTCATAACAGACTCTTTCAAGTTTGGTTTAAAATAAAATGAATGATTAAAGAGAATCAAGGAAAAATTCTATATGGATGTTTCCCTCACTTTTTCAGACTTGCAACTAGTCAAACTTTTGGAGATATCCTTATGTCCATCACATATCAAGCCTAGAAAAGGTTTCAAGGGTCTAAGAAAGTGAATTGTTATGGAAAATGGAGTCTACCTCCTTGTGGTACTCTAATTTAATTAATATTGATGGCTCTTCTAGGGGTAATCCAAGCAATGCAAGTATTGATAGAATTGGTCGAGATAGTGAAGGCTTGATTCATTTCATTTTATTTGCATGTATGGGCTCACATTCCAACAATCTAATAGAAGCCTGGGAAATTCTAAAGGCTCTGGAAAGAGCTTATGCTATTGGTTGGAGAAAATTTATGTGTGAAACAAATTCAATGATTCTTATTTCCTTACTTAACAATGGTAACTTCCAAGAGACTTCTTAGAGATTGGTTGTAGTTTCCAAGCAAATTCTTTTTCTCGCCATAGATTTTGAGCTAAGTTATTTTGTGCATATACCAAGAGAATGGAATAGGGTGGTATATTGCTTAGTTAAATGAGATTTTGAAGGAAATAAAAATTGGAATTTTATGGACTGGAGTGATTTAGATCAGACCAAATATGAATAGCTCCTTAAACTTATCTATGATAATCAAGTGGGTAATTTCAATGTGGTGGGTTAAGAAGCAAGTGGAGCTTCAAATTTTCCATGAGTATTGTTTGATGGTTTTGTAGGATTCCTTGGTGGACTATTCTTATGTTGTATACTATTTTGGCAATGCCAATATGAAAATCCTTATGTTTTGTATGTATCTATTAGTTCATGAATATAATCTTTTTACCCAAAAAAATTAGCAGTTTGGGAATCCTTTGAGTAAGAGGATATGGCATAACATTGTGCATACTTGGTGAGTCTATCCACCACCACAAAGATGCAATTGTTGCCATTTATCTTGGGAAACCCAATGATAAAGTCCATAGATATACTTTACTATTTTTTCTCAAGAATGGATAATGGTTGAAGCAAGCATATTGGATAGACTTGTTCCACCTATTTTGCTAGCAAGACAAACATTCCTTAATATACTTGTGCACATTCCTTTCTAGGATAATCTCTCTTTGATCTATAATTTGTATGCCTTAAAATACCCCAAATATCCAAACAATGAAGTATCATGCATTGACCATAAAATATTTTCCTTTAACTTTGACTTTGGAATCAAATGTATTCTCTCTCTATGTAGAATACGGTCTCCTACCACTTTGAACCTATCATTGTGTACTCTTCCATCTAGTTTCCTAGTAGTAAAATCATTCTTAGCATATTTAAATATGATGGTGGTGACCCAATTAGCAGAGATGTCAAAAATAGAACATAGAGTGGGTCCCAAAGATAATGCATCAGTAACTACATTATACCCACCCTTCACATATTCAATATCAAAATTATGTACCTACAACTTGCTAACCCACTTCTATTGTCTTATGTTCAAGTCTTTCTAATTGACAAAGTACTTAAGACTTGCGGCTAGTCTTAACCATAAAGTTTCCACACACCAAGTATTGTCTAAATTTTGGTAAGGTATATGCGATTGCTAGCATCTCCTTATCATAAATAGAAAACTTATTTTTTACCTCTGTTAGTTTCCTACTTTCAAAGGAAATGGGATGTTGTTGCTACATCAAAAAAACCTCAAATGCCTCCACCATAAGCATCACATTCCAACACAAATGGAAGTGATAAATTTGGGATAATGAGCACCAAAAATGAACACGTTACCTTTTTAAATTTGTTAAAAGTCTACTCGGTAGCATCTATCCACTTAAATGCACGCTTCTTAGTTAAATTTGTGAGTGAATTGTGTTATCATAATATTTTAACATAACTCGTGTAGTAGCTATATTATCCTCATATACCCCTTAATTGTGATACATTCTTAGGGGGTGGCCAACCCCAAATGGATTGGATCTTCTATTGGTCCACTTGGACTCCTTGTTCACTAATGACATGTCCCAAATATAAAATCTCCCTAAGCCTAAACTCACACTTTCATTACACCTTGTGAACACACCATTACAAGCCTCTAGATATTTATTAGACATGATCATCAAGCCAAAGACATTTGTTGCTAAATTAGTGGGCTATAAGGTGGCTAGGAATCCTACATGCATAAACCTCTAAAAATCTTAGTCAAGTATGAATCCATTAAGATATGACCAAATTTGTAAAACTCATTAGTGCATGTAAGCAATGTAGGAAAGTAAACTATAGAAGAAATAAAAAAGATGTTATGATAATTTTTAATGTGGTGGTAGACAAGTAACAAAAAATTGATGCCTTGACCATATTGGGCAACAAAGCCAAGATTTAGACTTCTCACACAAAAAAATGTGCAAACAAAATATGGAAACCAAGAATGCATTCATGAATCAAAAGCTATGCTCTATGATTAAAAGAACACATTCCTCTACATAACCAGGAACATTCATAACAATGTCTACTTAGTAATCCATTATTGAACAAGGTGAACCCATTGCATTAAATATATTATACAACATACACTTTGTTACATTTTACAATCCATACGCAAATAAACTAACTACTACAATACCATACCAACAAGTGTGGCCTCAAGAATAAATAGAGCATACCCCATCCCTTGAACTAACCCAAACAATCATGGAGACACTTGTTTCATGAAGAAATCCCTATTTTTTGCACCTTTCCTTGAATTGCAACATCCACTTGACAAGAGACACTAAACTTGCACCTTTGACTAATACCCTAGAATTTATGCCTAATCAACAATGGAGAACACCTCTGCAACAATGCCCAAAACTAGCTAGCCAACCAACACTCTATGAAAAAGTACAAAACTGCATATGTATAACATTACAAAACCCTCACATTGTCTAGGTGGAAAACAAGGGGCATCAAAATGTGTGCAAATCCCCCATACTTGCTAGCATCATCAACACATGGCATCATGTATAAGAAACCATACCCCTACATCAACAACCATCTCCATTTGTATCAAAGGCATGTCCTTGATTGGTGTATATGTGCTAAGAAGCATTTTGAAACTCTTCCCTTGTCTTATCACATCCATTTGAGACCACTAATGGGTTTCTAGGTAGTGTAAGGAGGTAGGTGGAATTATATGTTCAAACGACAAAATTTTGATGATTTGCATGCATGTAGGGTGCATAAGTGCAAGAGGGGATTGGGAAGTCTGCAAAGGGAATGCATGGGTGGAGAAACAATGGTTAAGATATAAGGATGAAAGGCACCTAAAAAAAAGGTCCATATGCTCAAGAAGGAAAAATGATAGAACAACAAGGTTTTGGATCCTTCCAAACAATTTTACAAGAGGTAGGTTGGTATGAAAAACCTCAAAGAGAGGATTGATGGAGGGTGGAACTTAGATGGTCCTTCATAGGGAGTATAAAGAAGAAAGGGAAACTTTGAAACCCAACAAGAAACAAGGGAGTGGAAAAGAAGAGGAGAAGAGAATCAAGGGTTGAAGGTGCACATGTCAAGAGAATGAACTCTAAAGAAGGTCATGCTGGTATGGGAAAGCTCAAAAGTCCAAAATCAAGACTTGGGGGAACTCAAGGAATATGGACTTGAAGTAAAGGCATGCCAACAAGAGAAAACCTACAAATCAAAAATTAGAACTTGAGAGAATGGGAATTTGAGGGAAAATGGACTTGAGGGAAAGACATGTTAGCATAAGAAATCCTAAGAGTATGAAATTAAGACTTGAGGTAAATGAGGAACAAGGACTTGAGGAAAAGGCATGTTGGGAAGAGAAATCCCCAAAGTTCAAAATTAGGACTTGGGGACATGAAGAATTGAAGGAAAGGCATAATAGGAAGAGAAATCCCAAAAACCTAAAATGTGAGCAATCAAGGAAATTGGGATTTGGGAAATCAAAGATTCAACGGAAAGGCATGCCAAAAAGGGAAAACTTGAAAATCTAAAATCAAGAATAAAGGAACCGATGAAACAAGGACACTAGGACTTGAAGAAAAAGCATGACAAGAAGAGAAAATATTAAATCTCTTAAATGCAAGGAATTAGGGAAACATGGACTTAAGGAATTGGGGATTTAGAGAAAAGGCACATCAGACAAGAAAATCCTGAATATTCAAAATTAGGGCTTGAGGAATTAGCTACTCAAGGAAATGGGGACTTGAAGGAAATGCATGCCAAGAAGATAAATCTCGAAATTCTAAAACCCCACCCAAGCCTAGAAATTGACCCAAAGACCCCCATACTTAGAAAATTTTGACATTTTGAAATTTAGGCCCATGACAAAGATATAAGGGGAAGCAAAACACAACACTAAGCACAAATTTACCAAGGGGGGCCATTAAAGGAATTCCCTTATTGAATATCAATAATGGGAAAAGTAGGGCTAAGGCAACAAAGAGGGCACAAGAGTTGGAAAATTTTGCATTTTAGGGCATGTGCCAACAAAAAGAAGTAAGAGGGATTTATGAGTGAGCATACTAGTGGAGTTTGTTGTCATATCATGAATATTTGGTTATGAGTTTCCTAAATGGGGAGCAATGCATGGGGTTTAAAAGGTTGAAGGTTTGAGTGGGTATGATAAGGAGGTTGGATGAAACAATCACAATTTCATGCTCTAAGTCTTGTTGGAAGACCTCTAAGGTGTCTCTCTCCACCAATGCAACCTATAGGACCTTTCTTTACCTAGGATCCCCTGGTTTTTCCTTTCCAACCCCAACTACCAACATAATTCTTCCTACCAAGTCCACCCTGGTACAAACTTGCAACTTTACACTTAGCCCTTAATCCACCCTAAAGACTATAAACCTCCAAAATCTTGAATTTAACCTTGCAGGGATGTGGAGGTATTTCTATTCATTTTAATCCATCCAATTTTGGTTCTTGAAGGTCCACCTGACTTCATTTCTTGGTCGCTTCCACCAAACCCTCATTTAGGTCCAAAAAGACTACTAGACCTAGGAGCCCCAATTAGGTCTCCTTCTCCGAGAAAATAGGTTAGTTCAATAAACTTTCCAAAGAACACCCCAATCTTTTCTTGGGATTCCTGGTTCATATGGTTACCTCTCAAATATTTTTGGGGTCTTGGGTCTCAACTGTCCATACAATGCCCTAACCTGAAAATGGGTAAAACTAGGTCTTTTAAGCCCTTTCTTGGCCTCTTCCAAATTATTAAGTTCTTCTCACATTAGATGGATTGATGGAGATTCCTCCTCCTTGCCATGTATTGGAAAGACACTTAACTATCTTCTCCAAGCAATGATTTGTCAAAAAGTTGACACCCCTGCAATTCTAGTGCTCTGCACTAAGGTCTTCCCTATCCAGACTCTTTCCTGGGTCGCCTAGGGCAAGACTTTTCCAACAGCTCCTGCACTTTCAAAGAACCTAAACCCTACAATATTTACAACCATGGATTCTAGTCAATGTTCCCCAAGGGCCGTACAATTTGTACAGTGGGAAAGTGAACTAACACTCCATTTTCACAAAACTGTCTGGTTCAGACCAACAACAGTGAAGAAACAAAACTATTTAAAAATAAGGCTAAAAACAAATTAGAAACCTATCTAAATGCCACATAGAGCTTGAAGATTAATTACACTACATCCTACACTAACTACAGTGCCCTGTTCAATCCATTAAAACAACACTTCAAGCAAAAATCAGAAAAGTAGCACACAGAACCAACTGTTTTTCTTGAATTCACAAAACTTCAAAACATAAAAAATGCTTCCAACCCTACTCCAATGCCAAGGCATCCCATAAATAGGGTATCCAATTCAGTTATCTCTCCCATGGGCTCTCCTTGGCCGCTTGTAGCTCCAATTGAGCATTATTTGCAAAAATTGAAAAGAAACTCCTAAAAGGCTTAAAAGGTCAAAACCTTATTTGAGCAAAAGCCTTAGGCCTAACCAATGGTCAACATGACCTTCATTAGATGATCAACACTCAATCAAAAATGCCATTAAGGCTTACATCCAAATGAACTAAGT
The DNA here is from genome assembly GCA_007258455.2 of Sequoia sempervirens. Classification (NCBI taxonomy): domain Eukaryota; kingdom Viridiplantae; phylum Streptophyta; class Pinopsida; order Cupressales; family Cupressaceae; genus Sequoia; species Sequoia sempervirens. Next base: position 98,860,552 of record VDFB02168118.1, read on the forward strand.
TTTATTGCTTAGTTGTGCTAGACAAGACTGTCCTAGACAACCTAAGATAACCTATGGGTGCTCCTGCACCATTCTCCCCCTCAGGCAAACACTAAGGATTGTGGGGAGAGATTAGAGATAAATCAATACCATGCTTCTTGAACTGAGCTTCATCCACCCATGTAGCCTCAGATTCTGGTTTGTCTTTCCATTTGATGAGATGTTCCATGTATTCCTTATGCCAGGTAGACTTCTTCACCCTTGATTCCAAGATCCTCTCTGCTTGCAGCTTGTATTTAGGAGGTAAGGCTATGTTACTCACATCCTTCAAGACATCCATTCTTGTATTTAGGAGGTAAGGCTATGTTATTAACATCCTTCAAGACATCCATACTTTTCTGATCCAAATCAGTGACTGGTCCTTTATACCTAATCAAATTAGCCACATTAAACGCTGGTGAAATGCCTAAATCTGCAAGTAGCTCCACCTTGTAAGCATTCTTTCCATACTTGGCTAACACCTTACATGGTCCCACTCTCTTCATCTGCAACTTGGTTGATGTTCCTTTCTGCAACCTAGACTTGTTGAGATGGACCATGACATAGTCACCTACTGCAAATTGGAGATCTTTCCTAGACATATCCACCTTAGCTTTCAGCTTGTGAGTAGCCTCTGTAATTGTCTTCTTCACTTGCTCCTGAATCTCCTTCATGGTCTGAGAGAAATCTTCAGCATGACCACTCCTATGCTCCATAGTTCCTAGGTCTCTAAGTTCACACACACCTCTTGGGTGCATTCCATACACTATTTCAAAAGGACTTTTGCCTGTGGTCCGATTCACACTGTCATTGTAGGCATATTCAGCTTGTGATATGACCAAGTCCCATGTCTGTCCATACTCCTTGGTGAGGCACCTTAGAAGGTTACCTAACACCCTGTTAACCACCTCAGTTTTTCCATCGGTCTGAGGATGGTAGGATGATCCAAAAGACAAGTTAGTACCTAATCTGCTCCATAGAGTTTTCCAAAAATGACTCATGAACTTCACATCCCTGTCTGAGACAATGCTCAATGGCAATCCATGGATCCTCACAATCTCTTTGAAGAAGAATTGAGCAATATAGCTAGCATCATGGGTGGTCTTGCAAGGAATAAAATGTCTCATTTTGCTAAACCTATCTACCACCACATAGACACTATCAAACCCTGTCTTAGTTTTAGGGAGTCGTACCACAAAGTCCATGCTAATACATTCCCATGGCCTATTTGGAATGGGTAGAGGTTGATACAAACATGCATTGCTAGCTCCCCCCTTGGCTTTCATACAAACTACACACTACTCCACATACCTTATGACATCCCTTGGCAACTTGGGCCAGTAATAGAACCTCTGCACTAGTTCCATTGTTTTGTTGATACCAAAATGACCACTAAGACTACCATTGTGCTTCTCCTGGATAAGATTCTCCCTCATTGAACCTTTTGGAACACATAACAAATTTCCTTTGAACAAAAGTCCACTCTGCAATGTATACTTTGAGAATTGACTATGAAAGTGATTCTCAAAATCAGAACATACCTTATATGCCTCCAAGAAGTCTTCATCTTCTCCATAGAGATCCTTGAAACTCTCTATCCCAATGCTCTTTATTTGTATCTCTTGCACTGCCAACAACCTCCTACTTAGTGCATCTGCCACCTTGTTCAACTGTCCCTTCTTGTGCTTGATGGTAAAAGTGAAAGCTTGGAGGTATTCCATCCATCTCAAATGTCTATTGCTCAGCTTCTCTTGTGTGTTGATGTAGCTAAGTACTTGGTTATCAGTAAACACTACAAACTCTTTAGGTAGGAGATAATGCCTCCACTTTCTAAGTGACTACACTAGAGCATATAGTTCCAAGTCATAAGTAGAATAATTCTGTTTAGCTTCATTGAGCTTTTCACTAAAGAAAGCTATAGGCCAGCCTTCTTGGCTTAGTACTCCTCCTACTGCAATTCCACTGGCATCACATTCCACAGTGAATAACTTATCAAAGCTAGGTAATAAAAGGATGGGTTGAGTTTCCGCTTCTTGTTTCAGTTTCTCAAAACCTTTCTTAGCTTCAAGAGTCCATTTGAACTTAGTTTTTAGGCCACCTTTGATTGTATCAAGTACTGGTGCACATATGCCACTAAAGTTCCTTATAAACTTCCTATAAAACTGAGCTAACCCATGAAAATTTCTTACCTCTGTCCCAGTGGTTGGTGTACGCCAATTTAGGATAGCTTCCACCTTGCTTGGGTCCATCTTCAATGATCCATGGGATACTACAAACCCTAAATACACAAGCTCTTGTTTGAACAACTCACACTTTTCTAGGTTGATGGCTAACCTCTCCTCCTGCAATCTTTTAAGAACCAACTCCACATGCTTTAGATGCTCTTCTGCTGTCTTGCTAAAGATGAGTATATCATCTAGATATACCACCACAAATAACCCTGTGAAATCCTTAAGCACTTCATTCATGGGCCTCATGAATGTGCTAGGGGCATTTGAGGGCCAAATGGCATAACTCTCCACTCATATAACCCATCAGTTGTCTTAAAAGTTGTATTCCATTCATCCCCCTCTTTGATTCTAATCTGGTGGTATCCACTCTTGTGATCCAACTTGGTAAAATACTATGCTCCTCCAAGACAGTCCATCAAATCCTCTATCCTAGGAATAGGAAACCTATATCTGATTGTAATCCTATTGATACCCCTAGAATCAGTGCATAGCCTCCACTTACCACCTTTCTTGGTTGCTTAGACCATTGGTACTCTTCCTAATTAGTCCTTGGTCTAATAACTCCTACACTTGTCTAGCTACTTCTAGGTTCTGATCTGGTGTAAGCTTGTAAGCTGCTTTGTTTGGCAATGAAGCCCTGGTATGAAGTCAACTTGATGACTGATGGCTCTCTTTGGAGGTAAGGTTGCTGGTGTTCCATCACTGACTATGTCCTTGAACTTCTCAAGCAACTTTTGGACTGCTCCTGGTATGACTGTTTTCTTAGTCTTATCTTCCTCCTTGGGTTGCACCATGACCACATATCCTCCCCCTCCTTGTTGTAGAGTGTTGATAAACTCTTTGCCACCACTTAACAAGACACTAGGGGTCTTTGACTGTCATTCTTCCTCATCTAACAGTGACTGCAGTTTGAATGTCTTTCCATCCTTCTTGAATGGGATAGTGTTTTCTTTTCCATCATAGATGGCTCCTCTGTCATACTGCCATGGTCTGCCCAATAGAAGATAGCATGCATCCATGGGCAACACATCACAAATCAACTTGTCCTTGTACCCTCCAATGGAGAACTCCACCGTTGTATGCTCATTTACAAGAACACTCTGTGCTTTGTTCAACCATGTCACCTTGTAAGGGTTAGTGTGGGGTACTTTCTCCAACTTCAACTTCCTCGTTTCCTCTTTAGAGATAATGTTATCAGTAGATCTTGAATCCACTATGACCTTGCACACCTTTCCAAGTATCTTGCATCTTGCCCTGAATAAGGCTCTCCTTTGCTTTGGTTCTTCTTTGACTGGTTGTCTGATTAGAACCCTGCTAAACATCAAATTCTCCCCCATTTCTAACTCAATATGGCTAACCTCTGGTGAATTGACACTCATAGTATCTTCTTGAGCATATGCTACTCTCTTTTCTGTATTTGAGGAAGATGCTTTCTTCGGGCACCTATAAGCTGGATGACCTACTTGACCACAGTTGTAACACTTCATACTAGCAAAGTATGAGTTACTTTTGCCTGCTCCTCTTCCTCTATTTGAACCTCCTTGAGGTCCTCTACCTCTTCCATAGCCTCCTCTAGAAGTTGTTTCACCTCCATGCTCTGTGAGTTTAGACTCTCCCTAATTTCTTTGTTCAGTCCCTCTACCTTGGTATCCACCTCTATGTCCTCTTTGATCTCTGCCTTTTCCTCTGCTCTTAGAAGCCTGATCTTGTTTCCTCTTACTCCTCTTTTCAATCTTTATAGCCAATTGATAGCATTGGTGCATTGTTTTGGGACTTAGAAGAGTCATCTCCTCTTGAATGTTCCACTTCAAGCCGTTAAGATACCTAGCCACCTTAAGACTTTCATCCTCAGTTACATTAGACCTCATGCAAAGTTTTTGAAACTCCTGAGTATAAGAATTCACATCTTGGTCTCTTTGTCTCAAGCTCTGTCTTTTCTTGTGCAATTGAATTTCATAATCATTTGGCATGTATGCTTCTCTCACTTTGGCAACCATTCCCTTCCAAGTAGAAATAGGCTTCTTGCCTTCCTTTTCTCTCTCTATCTGAATGAACTTCCACCATGTCAAGGCAGTACCTCTCAATCTTGATTTGGACACCTTTACCTTCTATGCTTTAGAGACTCCATCACACTCAAAATGGTTTTCCATTCCCTCTATCCAATCCATGACTAGATCAACTTCCATTTTCCCACTAAACAATGGTATGCCTTCAAGTGCTTTTCCACTCAAAGCCTTCAATGTCTTCAAGAAAGGCTCTTCTTGCAAAACAGGATCAGGTTCAGGGATCTTGTCTTCCTCTGCAACCTCTTCTTTCTTTGGTACCCTTCCTTCTAACTACACATTACTCACTGCTTGCTCAAGTTGGGCTATTCTTTCCCTCAATAGCCTATTGTCTTCCTCTTGTTCTTCGACCTTCTTGGCCAGTTCTGCATTTGTCACCATGTCTGTAGAACCACTAGACTCAATCTCTGACATATATGATTTTATCCCAAATCTTTTGCTGCTCTGATACCAATCTGATAGGGAGGTTGGATGAAACAATCACAGTTTCATGCTCTAAGTCTTGTTGGAAGACCTCTAAGGTGTCTCTCTCCACCAATGCAACCTAAAGGACCTTTCTTTACCTAGGATCCCCTAGTTTTTCCTTGCCAACCCCAACTACCAACATAATTCTTCCTACCAAGTCCACCCTGGTACAAACTTGCAACTCTACACTTAGCCCTTAATCCACCCTAAAGACTATAAACCTCCAAAATCTTGAATTTAACCTTGCAGGGATGTGGAGGTGTTTCTATTCATTTTAATCCATCCAATTTTGGTTCTTGAGGGTCTACCTGACTTCATTTCTTGGTCGCTTCCACCAACCCCTCATTTAGGTCCAAAAAGACTACTAGCCCTAGGAGCCCCAATTAGGCCTCCTTCTCCGAGAAAATAGGTTAGTTCACTAAACTTTCCAAAGAACACCCCAATCTTTTGTTGGGATTCCTGGTTCATATGGTTACCTCTCAAATATTTTGGGGGTCTTGGATCTCAACTGTCTGTACAATGCCCTAACCTAAAAATGGGCAAAACTAGGTCTTTTAAGCCCTTTCCTGGCTTCTTCCAAACTGTTAAGTTCTTCTCACATCAGATGGATTGATGGAGCTTCCTCCTCCATGCCATGTCTTGGCAAGACACTTAACTGTCTTCTCCAAGCAATGATTTGTCAAAAAGTTGACACCCCTACAATTCTAGTGCTCTGCACTAAGGTCTTCCCTAGCCGGACTCTTTCCTGGCTCGCCTAGGGAAAGACTTTTCCAGCAACTCCTGCACTTTCAAAGAACCTAAACCCTACAATATTTACAACCATGGAGTCTAGTCATTGTTCCCAAAGGGCCATACAATTTGTACGGTAGGAAAGTGAACTAACACTCCATTTTCACAAAACTGTTTGGTTCAGATCAGCAACATTGAAGAAACAAAACTATTTACAAATAAGGCTGAAAACGAATTAGAAACCTATCTAAATGCCACACAGAGCTTGAAGATTAATTACACTACATCCTACACTAACTACAGTGCCTTGTTCAATCCATTAAAACAACACTTCAAGCAAAAATCAGAAAATTAGCACACAAAACCAACTGTTTTTCTTGAATTCACAAAACTTCAAAACATGACAAATGCTTCCAACCCTACTCCAATGTTGAGGCACCCCATAAATAGGGTCTCCAATTTAGTTATCTCTCCCATGGGCTCTCCTTGGCCGCTTGTAGCTCCAATTGAGCATTATTTGCAAAAAATGAAAAGAAACTCCTAAAGGGCTTAAAAGGTCAAAACCTTATTTGAGCAAAAGCCTTAGGCCTAACCAATGGTCAACATGACCTTCATTAGATGATCAACACTCAATCAAAAATGCCATTAAGGCTTACATCCAAATGAACTAAGTTTTATTGCTTAGTTGTTCTAGACAAGACTGTCCTAGACAACCTAAGATAACCTATGGGTGCTCCTGCACCAGGGTACAAGGAAAAACATCAATAATGGATGGTTTTTCCCAACTATATTGGTGAAAATAAAGGGTCAGTGGAGATTCAAGAGGATAAATTAAGAAATTCAAAAGGATTTGAGAAGTTTCAACTTGCCCACCAATAGCAAGAAAGGTGTTGTTGGGTCTCTAGTCTTCACAAGAGGATCCTTTAGAGAAATACCTTAATGTAAGGCTTCGAAAATGATCCAAAACTATAGAAGATGGTTTTTTGTGCACATGGGCGTGGGAGAACAAGAATAAATAGGTTTCCTATGTGTAGAGGTGTGAAGTGATGCTTCAAGGCAAGTATGGGGATCCTAAGGAGAGGGATTGCTTGCGAAAGCACCTCACCACCTTACCAAAAGAGACATCACCTTGTTTGAGACATGCACAATATTTAGTCTAGGGTGATGTTGCATAGAAATATTTGCAAAGGAAAGGTGATCACATATGTTGGGTATCAACAAAGGAAGCATCACAAACCTATACCTAAAAGCAACACACAATCGATGGAGAATGCATGTTGGAACTAAAGGGACCTGGAGGGACCCAAGGAAGAAGAGTTGCCCCACCAAACAAAGAGGAAGACCTACCCAAGGAAATGATGAATAGGTTACACATGGGAAATGTGGCAAGCACAATGTAAAGCAAGATCAACTGGATCAATCCCAACTAAGTGGTCTAAGATCAAATCACAACCATGCAATTTGGGAATGATGGGTTACATAAGAAAGGGAAAATAGAAGTACGGAGAATATCTCTTAAGAATGGAGATATAGATTCAACTAGGAATGATATTATTATAGAGAGAAATGACTAAGTATGTTTTGTGCAACATTGTCGTATGTGCAAAACCTTATAACATCTAATCATATAAATTTATTTCATTTTTGATAAACAAAACTACTAATAAGTAATATAATGAAACCCAACTAAGTGGTCTAAGATCAAATCCCAACCATGCAATTTGGGAATGATGGGTTACATAAGAAAGAGAAAATAGAAGTAGGGAGAATATCTCTTAAGAATGGAGATATAGATTCAACTAGGAATGATATTATTATAGAGAGAAATGACTAAATATGTTTTGTGCAACATTGTCGTATGTGCAAAACCTTATAACATCTAATTCATATAAATTTATTTCATTTTTGATAAAAATGACTACTAATAAGTAATATAATGAAACTTTTATTCCAATTTATGTTGTCTTTGAGTATGGGAGGATGAATCCTTTAATACTTCCATAAAATGGATAATAATAGTAATTTTGTGCTAACTAATAGGCCATTAGTGATCCTCTCACAGGACACCCTTATATTTGCAAGCCCCAGGTAAACAAATGAAGAGGGACCTCGAGGAATTGTTGTGCCTCAAGTGAGCTCTCAAGTCCTTTCTAGGCTTGAGTGATATAGAAGGGCCGTGTCGCGAGTGATATAGAAGGGCCGTGTCTCTATTGTTGAGTGGTTGTTGATTTTTGCATGCCCCAGGTAAACAAATGAAGAGGGACCTCGAGGAATTGTTGTGCCTCAAGTGAGCTCTCAAGTCCTTTCTAGGTTTGAGTGATATAGAAGGGCCGTGTCTCTATTGTTGAGTGGTTGTTGATTTTGGCCAATTGTTTGTTTGCTTGATTTAGTTGAAGATTATTTGGTTAAGTGGGAGTGTTGGATGTAGAAAAATAGTGTTACATGTAGGCAAATAGCCAAATATTTAGGATTTATATTTTCAGAAAGAAAACACACACAAAATGTTTGTTTAGGTGTAGATGAGTCAAAATCAAATAGGTGGAATTAGGTGGGACTCTATCACCTTTTTTTAACTTAAAAATCAATCACTGTTTCATGACATAAAGGGTGAATAAAGGGTGAATAAGGTTATTCCAAAATATATTTTAATCTATGTACTTCTTGCACAATATTTTATGTTTTCTAATTTGCATGAATTTTGCTAGCTTTGTGTAAGCTTTTAAAAGGGCAAAAAATAGCTTCATAAGTCCACACTGCACACACAATGCAATCACTGCAGCCATCTTAGCTACAACTTTTATGTGGATAGTTTGGCTTTAAACTTTTTGAGTAAAAAAATTCTTTAAGTCTAGTCATAGCCAATTTCATGAGGCTTAATCAACAAGCCTATTAAAGGCATATCCTGCCTTCTTTAGTATCCATGGAATCACATTTGTACGGCCATTCTTTCAAACAATTTGCATGCACTCCAACAGCCTTTTCTGTAAGAAGAAATTTATATCCATTTTGGACATTTCGTCAATTGAACCGTCCATCTCTATGCTAGCAAGGTCTTCCATTGCATTGTTGCTCATTTGTTCTGGCGGTTCTTACCTTCCTCAGTTCCTCCTGTTTCAAATCTATACTGACCACAAATACTTTCTTTTTGTTATTCAAACGATTCTAACTAAAAACCATGTGCTTACCTTTATTGTACATAGCACGACTAGGCTAACAAGTGAGAGCTTTAGCCTCCTTAGCTCTACCTACCAACCTTAGCTCTATTATCAATTTATAGACATCATCATACATGAATTTTTAATACCATATATGTGCAATTTCAGTGTAACAAAAATTGTGATTTTACTTAAAATTTGTATATAAATTTTATTCTCCTCTAATATCAATTTATAAACCTCATTGTGCAAGTGTTTTGAATACCATATACATGTGGCATTTAAAACATAATAAAAATTATAATTTTACTTCTTCTGATATAAATTCTAATAATTTATTTCAAAGAAAAAAGAAAACAGATAGAAACAAGGGCCGCGCTGCAGCTGGAGTCTCTGCCAAATGGGAAAAGCAGGGCTGAAGAAGCCTAATAAAAACACCACAGTACAACCTCATGTCTATATATACAAAGAAAATAAACAATTGTAAAGCAGAGAAACAAGATCACAAAGAACTTAATACTGACTAGATGCTCAAGCTAATGGGTGATGGCAATAAAGTATATGTAAATATGTGGCTGAATAAGATTACAACTTAAGCCATGTATTATAAAATGTCTCAAGGAAAACAAGTATCATAGTCTGAAAAAGTGTGATGTTTTCTTTTGCTGGCATTGTAAACTGAAATATAAAATTGTATATACATGTTTTCCTTTTTTGACATATGTAAACAAGAGCATGGGCATTGTGTTGGTGAAGCTGAACCTGTTCCATCAACTATATGCCATGGATTCTTACTCTTAAGCATGACAAAGTTATTTGCAAACAGAATGGCTGTTATTGCTCTTAATGCATCGAAAATCTTTTCTTCTTTCAAGGCTGCTTAGGCTCCTCTCAAAAGTTATATCATATAATGTATTAAAACATTTCATAGTCCAAATAGCTGCATGGAAGGTTAAAATTGCAAGGCTGCTTAGGCTCCTGTGAATAGTTATATCATATGAAACTAAGTTAAGGTTGAAACCTTATTAGTTCCTGGAGGTGCATTGTGTAACAGTGGCATAAATGCAAGATTGCCACACTCTGTCAAATAAAAAAATCCAGTTCCCCAACTGAGAAAGGAAAATCATATTTAAGAAAAACTGTTAATAACTCTGAAAAACGCCTAGTTTTCACTTTGCCTATTTGCAGATGCAATTGGACGCACATTTGGAAGACTTGTTCCTATGAGTCATTGGCTTCGAGTGATGTCAACAAACTGACACAGCGCATCATGGAATTGTTCTAATACAGATACAGGAAGTATAATAACTGAATGGTCTGATCCTGTCACCTGCAACCAAACACTATAGCACATTGTCAAAATATAAAACTTAATGCTAATGAGGGGTATTACAAAAATGGGTATTGAATGATGATGAACTTCCTTATTTCAATGCAGACAAAGCTGGCATGATGACCCCAAAAAGTGAGCACTGTATCATTAAATCTAAATTTGTTGCTCCTTGAAGAAAAAGAAAACTGCAGATGCTAAAATCCAATTTGATAAAAAATTTAACCAAAAAATGTTGAATTACTACTAACCTGCAAAGGTAAGGTACTAGTTAATGGTAGGTTCAAACATGCAGCAAGCAGTTTGTAGATGACACTTGTATCAGCCTCTCAACTTTTGATGATGGACTTACCATACCAGTTAGATGATCCATTAATAGGAGGCTAAGCATTTGCCGAAATGAACACAGGATTATGCTAAACAACTAGCTACCTTTAAGGTTTACTAGCCTGCTTCTAGAAGCTTTAGAAATCTTAATTTCAAATTATTTGTGAACAAGATAGTAATTTGATACAGTTTCAATGCAGAATTTTGCCAGTAATGACCAGAAAATAAGGATGTGAAAGCACTTGTATTTTTTGTGGATTAACCCACTTGGAAGTGATTTTACAGTGGAAAAAATGGAAAATTGAAGTTATTATACCTTAAACAGATCTAATATTTAGATATTTAAACATACTTTGCGGTTGAACTGTAAAAGCTAAAAAAATCTCAAAACACAGAATCTAAATCAAGAATTGAATAGAGAACTATCTAAGCATAATTGAGAACTGAAAAGAATTGCTAATAAATGTGTGAACTAACACAACCTGAAGCCTTAAAAAAATGGGCATTTAGAAAACTCAAAAAATTAAATACATTACCTCTGAAATTTTGAGGAATTGGCCACGAGAATTGCTCCCTAGATCGAAGAAAAACCTTTTCTGCTGTGCCCTGATGACTTTGGCCATCACCACTCCCCCACTCTCTCCACCAGCCTATGTGTCAATTACCATTGCCAGCACTGTCATGACCACAATGACCTTATATTCTCTGAGGCATAATAGTGTATATATGATACCAAATAATTGCAGGGATATGTTGAAGCAACATAAAACATTCTTCCTAATTAAGCTCATCTAAACGATGCCTCAATTTCCGCTAGAGTCCTCTATTTAGTTTCCGGCACAAATAGTGTCATAAATATAGAAGTGAAAAAGCATATGATGGCATAAAGTAAGAGTTTTCCTGCAGTAAGATACAAATCCCTTAGACAATTAGCTATTGAAAGAAAGACTGTAAATTTAGCATGGATATATAAATGATTGCAACCAAACTACCTGCAGGGCTCGACTGCAGAAGTAAATTACATAGTCATGGTCACCACAAGAAGATGACCAGTTTGCCAAAGTTGCTACACTACCAGTCAATCCCTTAACATTAGTCGGTATCTACAGCAGGTGACGAAAAATCCAGGAAGGGCCTGATGTTCGTGGTGAGAACAACATATGGCACGAACCACTGCCATTGTAGGACAAGATAGTTTTAGATACTGATCCTCCTTGATCATTTTTTGAGCAAATCATTGAGGGATAACTTTGAAATTTCCTAAGGCACCATAAAACATTAAAATGTCCCAAATACCGTCTTCAAAGTTCATATAGAAAATAGACACTGATATGTCTGTCTAGACAAGAAAGGAAAGTGAAATACCATGGAATAAAATGAACACACACTCCTTCATGTTGAAAAAAAGAGGATGTGAATACCTCATTGTAGCTGAAGAAATAGCTAATCAACAGGTTGTATGATGTGTAAGTAAAACCCTTCATCTATGTTGTATTCACATTTTCATCCAATAGCAGCACTCCTACAAGAAATCACAGTCTACAAAACACAAGAAGTTATCTGATTATATTATATCAACTTTATATGTAAAGCAGTTGTGCTACAAATATTGGCAATATACAGGTAAACTAGCTTGCAGAAATAGAAACTGATGCTGTTATAATCATGAGCAATGCAAGCTCACATGTATCTTGCATGTGATAGAAGTAGGTCTCATGTTGGTATCAAAGCCATATGCAGAATAGAGAACACAACAATGAAGCAGACTATGCTACCTAATTAATGCAACTGCAGTATGGCTGCACAAAATGATTTATTACAAAATGCAGTCAAAGAGCCAGGAAGTGTGAACAATTGCCCTTAACGAATTCTGATATTAATGCAGTTTCAAATATAATTTCCCTTCTACTATGTTTTGACGAATCTACATATCCTGTTCTAGATCTACCATTTTGGTACAGGCAAGGAAGATGCTGTTAAAGGTTGTGGATTTTGGCTTTACACCTGCCAATTACGTTTACTGAAGTTTCTAAAGCCTTTTCAACATATCCAAATTGTGAATATCCTGCAATCATTGCAGTTCATGAGAGCAGATTTATTTGAGTCAACTATTGGCAGAGACCAGAAGATATGACAACCCCTTGACAGGCATACAAGATTGATACCAACAATTCTGGATCAGATCTGACTCCAATTCTGTTTACTCTAATGTGTTTCTCAATCATGCCAAACAGGTTTGTTTGAATTCAAGCAAATGTAAATGCTTCGCCTTGATTAAATTAAAATTATCCCATTTCATGCTGCAATCGTTTTTTATTTTACTTTTTGACAATCTTGCAGCTCTTTGACTCCGCTGACAAATACAGGGGAAAGTACAACAGTAGCAGAGACATTATTAGGCAGAGACATTATTTTGAGGAGCAGCAATTTATATGCATACAATGTTGGAAATCACAAACGTAGCACACAAATATTTGACAGAATGCCTTGCAGTTAATTCAAGGACTGTACAAGTGTAAAAGGATTTAGAAACTTTTAACCAAATGCAATTGGCAGGTGTAAATCCAGACTCCGCAATCATTGTGTTGTCTATGCCCCTGGCCTATCAGCCTCCTTTCAGATGATACAATGAGTGCTTCAACCAGCAACTAGTTGAGATGCTGCTATTTTGCCTTTGCCTCTATTGGATCCACCCGAACATGAATGGCCAACATGAACAGGAGCTAGGTTTCGATCAAGAATTAAAAGCTCCACTATCGTTGGGTCTAAAGGTGCTATGCTGGCATATCTAACCCACAGGAAGAAACTGGCGCGTGCCCGCACTCTATTTCAACAAATAGTCACCATGCAGAACACGCGCCTTCATAGAAACAGCAAGAAAGAAGTTTATAAAACATGCTTGATATTTTCCTCGCACTCTTTCTATTGCACATATTCCAAAAATATTTTGGAGGAAAATGGAAACCCCAACAATTTAGCCACTGTCCAATCGCAAGTCAAATAAACCCTAATTTTTAAAGCAGTGAAAAAATAGAAAATATCAAATTTTGGCTTAAAGATGATATTTCCCTCCTGCACGCATATCAAGGTAGAAGGACTAATAAAATTAAATTCAAGAAACAAAGATTGTGATTTCATAAACATGTTAGCTCTCCCAATAGAAATTTTAGATAAAGCAACATTAGAAATCTCCAATCTCAAACGAAGAAAAAAGGTACATGCACATATATCAATTTACATGGATAACTAGGTATATGGAATTTAAATCCCAAATGGAAGACTTGGCATTAACAAAAGATAATACAATCAATTCAACTAAAGGACCATGGAAAGGTAGAGGAAAAAACCTATAAAGAGAAGATCTCCTCATTGTCTCCAAGCAAGGGACTGATTGTAAGCCAGCTCTCACATTTCTTGCTAGCCAAGCACCTTCCCATTTCCTTCGAGCATCCTCCTTCACTTGCTTTTCCATCCAGAGATGTATAGGCTTCCTCAAAAACAGTTCAATGTCGTGACACCTCCATGGGGTAAAATGGGGTTTTAATAAAAACCCCATCATTATCGATATACATCTGATTCATGAAGTCAACAGCATGTTTCAGTTTCCAAAAACTTCAAAAAAATTGTTATTAGAAACTGAATATAAAACCTGATTCTTTCTTATCCTTGTATGTCTGACACGATGCACCTTGTTATGGGGAAAGCCTATATGTACAAACTTGCTTCACTTAGCATCACCAGTAATCTCCACAAGAACATTGTCCTTGGATAAAATGATGGAACCGGTTTGCATCTCTCACAACAATTTCTCTTGCCATAATCTTGGAGATAAACTTAGTTGCAGTGTGGCAATCGGCACATACTCGAAGGTTCTTGACAACTGTAATGGTTGTTTCAGCGGAAGTGTTTAACAACCCAAATGCAATTGCTAACTTCTCACTATGGTGGCAAAGGAATGCTTCTTTTTCCTCCTCCTCCACATCATTCAGTACCTGTCTTGAATCTGGAAAATACCCTGCTGCCTTCATCTCCCATGACATTGTTTCTAGTTTCATGTAGATCTCCCGTGTTTGTGGGTGAGATTTGTCTCCAACACAAAAAACATGTATCATTTTATGGACTTCAATCCAACTACATCCAGGTATCTTTTTAGTTCCTCTGTCTTTCATCAGTGTCCTTACTTTCTGAGCATCACCCCACCTGCCCACTTCGGCATAGATGTTTGACAAAAGAACGTAAGGCACAGCATTTTGAGGATCCAATTCAAAAAGGAGAGTTGATGTAAATGCTCCCAGCCCTATATTCTTATGCAATCTACAAGCACCAAGAAAACATATCCACACAACCATAGCAGGTTTAGTTGGCATTTTGATGATAAAGTTCAGAGCTTGCTCAAGATAGTTAGCACGGCCAAGTAGGTCAACCATACATACATAATGATCCATAGCAGGCATCACGCAATAAAGGTCACTCATGCCACTGAAGTATTTACAGCCCTCATCCACTAAACCCCCATGACTGCATGCAAATAAAATGCAAACTAAGCTTACATGATCAGGGTATGTTCCGGAGTGCTTCATTAGGTCAAAGAGTTCAAGAGCATCCTTACAAAGGCCATGCATAGCATATCCTGTTATCATTGCATTCCAGGAGATCACATCTCGTTGAGACATTTTGTCAAACAGTTCACATGCCTTTTGTATGCTTCCACATTTTGCATACATGACTACCAGGGCACTTGCAATTACAACATTTGACAAAAATCCACTTTTGATTATGCTTTGATGGATGTTCATACCCTGTTCTAAAGCTCCCAGTTTTGCACAAGCTGGGAGGATGCTGATGAAAGTTGTGGAATTTGACTTTATACCTGCAAATTGCATTTGCTGAGAAGTCTCCAAGGCCTTTTCAACAAGCCCATTTTGTGCATATCCTGCAATCATTACAGTCCATGTGACTACATCTGGTAAAGGCATTTCTTTGAAAAGTCTTAGAGCCTCGTCAAGAACACCATTTTGTGCATATCCTGCAATCATTGCATTCCATGAGACTGCATCACGTTTAGACATTTTGTCGAACACTTGACGTGCCTTCTGTATGCTTCCACATTTTGCATACATGTCTATCAAGGAACTCGCAACTACAACATCTGACAAAAATCCACTTTCCATTATGTTTTTATGAATGTCCATACCTTGTTCCAAAGCTCCCATTTTGGCACAGGCTGGGAGGATGTTGGCAAAGGTTGTGGAGTTTGGTTCCTCACCTGCCAATTGCATTTGTCGGAAAGTCTCCAAGGCCATTTCCATAAGCCCATTTTGTGTATATCCTGCAATTATCACATTCCATGAGACAACATCTCGTAGAGGCATATCTTTGAAAAGTTTCAAAGCCTCATCAAGAAGCTCATTTTGTACATACCCCGCAATCATTGCATTCCATGAGACAGCATCTCGTTGAGACATTTTGTCAAATAATTTACGTGCCTTCTTTATGCTTCCATGTTTTGCATACATATCTATTAGGGCACTCACAACTACAAAATCTGACAAAAGCCCACTTTCTACTATCCATTGATGGAGGACGATACCCTGTTTTAACGCTTCCACTTTGGCACAGGCTGGGAGGATGCTGACAAAGGTTGTGGAGTTTGGCTTTACACCTGCCAATTGCATTTGCTTAAAAGTCTCTAGGGCTTTTTCAACAAGCCCATTTTGTGCATATCCCGTAATCATTACAGTCCATGCGGCCACATCTCGTCTAGGCATTTCTTTGAAAAGCCTTAGGGCCTCATCAAGGATACCATTTTGTGCATATCCTGCAATGATAGTTGTCCACGAGACCACATTACTCTGAGGCATTTTTTCAAACAGCTTCCATGCCTTGTGTATGTTTCCACATTTTGCATACATGTCTATCAAGGCACTTGCAACAACAATGTCCGACAAAAATCCGCTTTCAATTATGCTTTGATGGATGTTTATACCCTGTTCCAAAGATCCCATCTTGGCACAGGCTGGGAGGATAGTGGCAAAGGTTGTGGGGTTTGGCTTTATGCCTGCCAATTGCATTTGCTTCATAGTCTCCACAGCCTTTTCAACATGTCCATTTTGTGCATACCCTGCAATCATCACATTCCATGAAACTACATCTGGTTGAGGCATTTGTTTGAAAAGCTGTAAAGCCTCCTCAAGATTGCCATTTTGTGCGTATCCGCCAACCATAGCATTCCACGAGACTGCATCTCGTTGAAATATTTTGTCAAACAGTTCACGTGCCTTGTGTATGCTTCCACATTTTGAATACATGTCAACCAGAGCACTTGCAACTACAACATCTGATAAAAACCCACATTCCACTATACTTTGATGAATATACATACCCTGATCCAAAGCTCCTATTTTGGCACAGGCTGGAAGGATGCTGGCAAAGGTGAACTGATTGGGTTCGACATCCGTCTGTTGCATTTGCCGAAACAGTCTCAATGCTTCGTGAGGATACTCATGTCTTCGGTAAGCTGCAATCATCACATTCCATGAGAAGCAGTCTCGTTCTGTCATCTCGTCAAACACTTCACGAGCATCAACCAAACTACAACACTTGAGATACATGTTCATCAGCTTATTTTGGAAAATTGTATGTCTAGCAAATGGAAATCCCCTGTGGGTTATGAAAGAATGGATTTGTTTTCCCTGTGAAAGCGCATTCTTTGCAATGCAGGTGCTCAGTAGTTGAAGATACGTGTAACAGTCTAGAGGAGGGTTGTGTGTGTTGAGCAAAATGTCTACTGCCTCCTTCAACCGACCCTCTCTACACAATACTCCCAGATTAAGATTAAGACTAGAAATAGATGGCATTGTATGATTATACTTGAAATCTGTTTTATTTATTTTAATCCCTCTTCTAACACAGTAACAACCAAACACTATCAGTGCATTCATGCTGCCTTGACAGAGGATTTCAATTACGTTAAATTTCACTCAGGTGTTATCTACCATGTTATACAGTTGATGATTCATTTTGTCACTTCGTTTATTCCCAGATGTAGCACATTAAATTTTAAGAGTTTTCTCCTGAAAAAATGAGGCAGTTGAAAATCAACGGAGGATTTAGTAAAAAATCGTTTGGGGTTTTTTAAGATGGCAGCTTACCTGTATTTCTTTTTAAGTTTCGGTTGTGAGAGGCTGTATTACAGTTGGGAGAACTGCTATTAGGTTCAACTTGGAGAACAACAAACACAATGATATCGTCTCTCGGTTCTGAACATCTGGAAACTTTCTTTGGACAGTAATAACAGAAAAACAAGAAAATAAAACATTTTAAAATTCTGAAAATCTATTGGTGTTCAAGTCTCTCGTTGTCCTGGCAGCAAGCTCTTGATTAGTTATCCATTTAGCTTTTAACTATTAAGTATTTGCATACCTATGTTAGATATATTTCTAAGGTATAATAAATGTTATATATATGGGGTAAAATATATTTTTTTAATCGATCAACTAATTTTAGGGAGTCATATTTCTATATATTAATTTTAAATTTCAAAATTGCATCGTTTTGATTGTTTCACAAGAGGGTCATTACATTGTCAAGAGTATATGATTATAATATTAGATTATTGACAATATACAAAACAAGATATATTTATCAAAATATATATTGACTATTCTTAGGTTTGAATAGTTTCCCCACCTTTCTCTGCCCCACTGTCCTTAGAATCCTTGCTCTTAGACATTAGAGAAAAAGATGATTCAACTTCAGATGTTGAAGACACACCCACCACAACTTTCAAAAAGTTTGATTCCCCATTTAGCTTTCTAGCAATAGGTAGCCCCATCTTCACCCAATGCTTGAATTATAAATGGAACCCATGGGCCAGAGTACTATTAAATAATTTGTGGCCAATTTCCACAATCGAGATGGAACTTGAACCTAAGTACTACATCATCTACATATTTTTAAACCCACCACACCTTCGGACCTTCAAAAGTTTTAGCCACCATGCATATCACCTCTTTTGATCTCCCTACATCTAAGAGCATTGCTAAAAACATAAAAGAAATATCAATATTTACCCAGTATCGATGTGAGGTGGAGAAAAAAGTGTTGCCCAACACTAGCTTCACAGTGTGCACCACCACCATAGAGTTATTCCTAAACACCTTTTTAAGTTTGAGCTCTAATACTTCTCCCTTGAATGCTTTTTGGCATTTCTTTTCCTAGAGGCATATTGTTGTGTTCATATCAACTGCAATGGAATGAGGCCAAAATCCCCACTTAGAGACTGTATTCCTCTCATTTGCTGGCTAGGAGTGTGGATTCATAATTTCCTCAACTATCAAACACAAGCGAGATCATCCCATATTTAATGACACTTAAGCCAATATGCTCCTCCTATTGCAAAATAATAGAAACTTCAAATCGGCTAGGAGAGCAAGGACAAGAGATTGGGAGCTATATCTTGCCATGCATTAAATGAGTTGGAAAAAGGCACATACCTATCCATATCGATCACCACATTAGCCAACTTGTCAACTGCATCATTTGCATTGCAGAAAGCATCCACCACCTTTAAGTTTTTGACAATATCCAATGCCACCCCACACTAAATCAAAATATTATTTAGTTTCCAATTTGGTGTTGTAAGAGTTGGTATAGAATACTCTAAACTATACAAGATTTGGCTAAAGATTATAGCCACCAAAGATCTAGGAACTTCATGAAAGCATGAGAGATAAGCTATGAGAGAATACTGATATTCTATGAAAGGATCCAAATGATAGATTATGATTCTACGATTGTTGATTTACATATGAGAACCCCTTGGTTATATAGCCCAAGTGAGACATAGGATTAGACAAGATCATGACAAGTGGCATAATCCTATATTATGAGACAACTAACTTGACAAATATTAAATGACCTAGGAAACTAGAATTAAATTGCAAAGGATAAGATAAGATCTAATGCCAATTGATACTTCTAGAAAGATTTATAAGACCTAAGTAAACTTAACATGTGAATATGACTTGCTAGGTGAACTAGTTAGGTAAAACACTTAATTCACACCAACACCCTCTTAAGTGCAACTTAGGGAGAAGCAGATAAATGAAAATGATGCAAAGAAGATGGTGGGTCCTAACTACTAGGCCATGTTAGGTACCCATGTACAATTTCAATCTCTCACAAATGGAGAAAAGGAGAAAACCTAGTGGGAAAAAACTCCTCCCTAAAAGAGAGATGAAAACAAAATACTCTCATAGAAGAATGAGAAGGACAAAACCCTATATGAGGAAAAGTACCCCCCACAAGAGAGAAGAAGAGAGACCATGCATCCCCCCTCAATATAGAGTCTCCTACAATGATGGTGGATGCTCGACATTGAATGCAAAAGATGATCCAACCTTGTCGATCAACATTTCTCCCCTTAAGAAGAAGCAAAACCAAGGTGATATGTAGGATGCCTTCCCATTCCACAAAGAAATATGAGAGAAGGTGGATGATATGTGATGTCTCTGAATTCTAGTAAAGTATCTCCATGTTGATTTCAAAAGCTATCACACTCCAATCAAGCGTTCTAGGCCACATTGTAGAAGATGACAATCCATAATCTCCTAGACACAATTGTAGAACACAATCCAAAGACAAGGATATCTCCTCTGAAGATAAAAAAGCCTCCTCCAAATGTTACTCAAAAGAATCCACACTCATATCAAACGATGAATAATGATCATGTAGAGAATGAATAAGATGGCTAGAGTGTTCCCTCACAACAACTGAAGAAGTATCATCTCCATCAAAGAGAAGATGTATGCAATCAATAGTGTCTCCCATATCTAAAATACGGCTCACAAAATAAACATGTAATTATGTCAAGTACTCATCCCAAGTATATGTATCTGGAAGACAATGTATATCCTACTACACTGAATCACAAGAAGCCAAAATTATGGCAACACAAGCATCATCAAAAGCAATAGGAGATGAAGGAGATGGAATCTTGGCACATGTCTCTAGAACCTTAGTAGATGAAAGAATACCAAGATTCAAAAGACCATATTGAATCTCATCAAAAGTTTCCATACTAGATTCCCAAGTGTGAACATCAACCAAAGGAACAATAGGAGCAAAATGTGAGGTGTAGACCCAAGATTGGTGATCAACCTCCCCAAATGCAACTGTATCTTTGTATGTAAATCCTAGATTATGATAGAATCTGATGTTAACTCAACACTCTTTCCTAATTCACCATGTGTGATTTGATAGATAGAAAGGATATTGGTTGATAATGAAAGCACGTAAAGAATATCATAAAATTCTCTATCATCCATGTCAATGGATCCCTTCCCACAAACATGCATATATGTGTTGTTAGCCATCAAAATGTGTGGTGATGAACATGAGTTAAATGAGGAGAACCTACTCTTTGATGAAGCCATATGATGTGAGGCTCCTGAATCAAGTATCCACCTCTTTGACTTAGAATTGACAACTGCAACAAATGCTTGCCCCTTATGTTTCTCGAGCTTTGATGAAGAAGAAGAAGATCCACCCTTAGGTGATGAAGGAAAATTGATTTGATTATTCTTAAGAAGATGCTTCAACTCATCAATTTATTTTGAATAAAATTGATGTTCATCATGCACTATTTTTTTGCAATATAAATGTGTAGAATTCTCCTTCTTAGATGATTCCCATTGAGAGGGAGAAGATCCAAATTATTTATGTAGCTGGTTCCTTTTAGTCTTATGCATCTTATCAAGATTCCCCAAGTCTTTCTATACCTTAGGCTCACTAGCCAATAATTCTTGTGACTTAGAAGAGTTTATTAGACCCATATGAATTAACTTTGCTTCCTCTTGGATTGGGAAATTTGCAAAGTCTAAAACTTAAGATCAACATATGATGCTCCCATAGAAAGTCGATGGCTATGAAAGCCAAAAACAATCATTGAACACTCAGGACCAAACTTGGATAACACATTTAGAATCAATTGTAAATCCTCTTTATCAATATTGCAATATTTCAGCTCTGTGGAGAAGTAGTCTTGGATGTGGTCAAAAACTTTAGGATCAAGATTCATCAAATGATTATTAAGATGATATCCCCTAATCTTATCAATTTTACCATACAAATTCTCAAAAGTCTCCCAAGCCTCTTTAGATGTTTTGCATGATTCAACATAAAATTGTAAATCAAAAGAGACTAATGAACATATGCATCTAACTGTTTTCTCACAATAAATCTCCCATTTTTCCAATTCTTTAGCATCAATAGCTTAAGGAATGGTTTCTGTATACACCTAAAAATGGTTTGAATAATCTAATTGATTAAATACGATTTATTTGATTAATTAACCTTAAATTCATCTATTATTGAATAAATAGAAATATTTATTTATATAGTTCACATTTATATTCTTTTGGTTTATTCTCTCTTA
Organism: Sequoia sempervirens; assembly: GCA_007258455.2. Classification (NCBI taxonomy): domain Eukaryota; kingdom Viridiplantae; phylum Streptophyta; class Pinopsida; order Cupressales; family Cupressaceae; genus Sequoia; species Sequoia sempervirens. The sequence continues at coordinate 98,882,307 of VDFB02168118.1, forward strand.
ATTAAATAATCAAACTTAATTATCATTATCCCTCTTTTATTTAATAAACAATATAAAAAAAATTATTTATTTTAATAATTGTTATTTCTTCTTAAATTTGAAACAAATCCAAATATTCAAATTTATGCACATATTTCTACAACTCATCATATCTCACCTACCAAATTAGATATGATATGTCTAATTTAATTCATCTCAACCTTCATGGACAAATTTGGAGACAAATTTGTAGGAAAACTTCTTCATCTTCTTCCATTGATTCTTCCTATCCTCTAGTTGAATGTTTTTGTGGGGAGGAACAATCTCCATAATCATCTCAGGCTTCTTCATCCTTCACTATTCAATCCTTCAGATCAAATCTAGACCTTTGCTTTGCTGCCCCTTCACAAATGTGTTGTCATGAATCTATAAATATAGCCTATGTCTACACGAAATGGATCCCAACTTTGTGCAAACTTACTCTATAGAAATATCAATTGAGCAATCAAGCATCTTAGCAATAGCATTATCATTTAACAATAGCAATCATAGCATTTTAGAATCAATATCATGACTGCATCATAGTTCACTGTAGCTTCTTTTATCAAAGTTTCATGTCAATTTAGATTATAGTAGATTCATCATTATCATTTAGACATCATCATATAGGATTAGATTATTGCATTTAGCAACATCTCATTCTCTAGATTGGCATTTTAATAGTCACAATGCTTACAAAATATGAGATCCCAGTGACTTACTAAATCTTTGGATATAGAGAGCAATATGACGCTTTCAAGAGTTTTCATGTGTTAATTAGATTAATTATTTTTTATTCTCTTGATATAATGTCTTATTAAGAAGTGTTGTTGGTTATTTTACTCATTACTTATTCCACACTTACATTTTGGCGCCCATCATGGGGCATTTAACCCCATATTTTACATCTTTTTTTGAAAAGTGTCTGTGCAGGCTTCAAACATTTTGCAAGCTTCAGACATTTTTCTTTTAGTGCAATTGAGAGATTCTACGGTGCATACGATAGATACTTTAGCACATCCAACTACTGTTCTGATGCATCCACCAGAAACTCTAGTGCATTTGAAGATTTCTCTAGCGCATTTCACTGAACTTCCAGTGCATTTGATTGTTTCCCATGCTAGCTCTATTTTAGCACATATGATCAATTTTGTAGCTCATATGATAAATTTTGTAGCACATATGATTGATTCTATAGCACATATGATTAGTTTTGTAGTGCATACAACCTCTATTCTAGTGCATCTATAATTTGTCTAAATTGTTGTCTGGATTCGACATGACCACAATTAGTGGTTTTGTTGCTGCTTTTGGATTAAAATGAATCAATCCTAGGGTAGTCATTTGGATTAAAATACATCAATCATAGGGTATTCATCATACATTGCTATCTTGGTTAAAATGAACATCATGACTTTTGTGAAGCAATATCTTCACGTAGAATAGAAAATTATCATTTGGGCTTTAAAAACTGTACATTATTTGTCGTGATTATATGGTGATAGGCCTATGCTCTCCCCTTAACTAGGTGATCAAAATGCCAAAATCATCTTTTAATTTCATGCACTTTATGCTTTGTTAAATCCTTTAGAAGGCCTGTCGTAGTGGGAAAAAGTACTCACCCTACGGGCACGACCTAAGTGGGAACAACCAAAGCCAAGTTTTCCAACCCACTATAATCAAAAGTGAATTTGGGGAAACCCACAATTCAAAAGAAGTGTGAAAGATAACCATCCCCAAAATATTTGTTCTAAATATTGGGAGGTCTCCTAAGGGAGTTTATCATTTGCTACTCCGAACGGATACCCTATCTATGAACTTTAGAGTAGAATCCAATCGTGTCATTTTCTGAACACTTTTTATATCACGGTGCAAGGGGAGGGAAGAATCTACCCCCAAGACACTCACCATATAACTATCAGAGACCTTGGCCAAAAGTGGAGGATTTGACTTTGGTTAAGACTCGGGAAAGGAAAAAACACGGGCACCCTCTAGGGGTGACAAGGCTGTGTGAGCTGACATAGTTGCAAGTTGTGGGCTGTGATATTATAAGTGACCTACTTGACAATTATAAAAGTGCTTGAATTGTTTGTTTTTGTGTCAAAACCTGTGGAAATTGAAAGAATCGGACCAGATTCTAGAACACTCACTACATGTTTAATACATAGATTTTTGAAAACAACTGTTTACAATCTGGCTTATCTATGTGACGTTATTTTTCAAAGTTATCATCCAATTAGATCACCAAAATTTGAGATTTACAAGCACCATACCCATCCACTATCTTCACTGGTCAAAAAATTACATTCTGGAATTAATCATTTTGTTGAGAAAAACTAGAAAAAATAGACAAAACTATGAACATACTGACAACTTCTTGTTTAGCGCATACACCTAGTCTTTTAATGCATCTGTCGTCCGAAAAAACACATCCATAGTCTGTTTCAGCACATTTGTCGTTCAAAAAAGTGCATCCACAGTCTGTTTCAATGCATCTGTCCTATCTTACAGCGCATATACACCCAGTTTGTCAACATATTCACCCATAATTCTAGTGCATTGAACCTCTATTTTAGAGCATATACCAAATCTATCAGTGCATCTGCCTAGTTTATCAACACATACACTTTGTCTTTCAGCACATGTAACCTCTATTTTAGGACATATATTCTGTCTGATAGTGCATACACTGTGTCTTCCAGTGCATACACAATCTCTTTTAGCACATCTGAGGTCTGTTATAGCGCATTTAGAAAATGAAAATCTAGAGAGCTATTTTTAGTGTCTATCAAACTTTTATCATTAGAATTCAGATTTTTCTCATAATAGAAACTTTCCTAAATCAAAACAGAGTCTTAAACCTACATAAACTATACTTTACAATTGAATTTTTTCAAATCAAACTGAGATCTACCATCCAAAAGTGTCTCAATCAAACACATTTGATTAGTAAGTTAAGTTTTAGGATCAGTCATCCTAAATCAAAGAAACAAAACTGTATAATCAAACTTATCAACTTAGTCTAATCAATAGAATCAATCATTCTATTTGACTTAAGTTAATATCCTTGACACTATACCAAACTAAGATCAAAATTTTATAGAAAACAATAATGTTCATATGTCCATTTTAACAAGGTTGTAAAGACTAAAATTCCAATAAAAGGAAATCAAAACTCAAACCACAATGGTTGGAATAGATGAGGATCAATTGAATGCTTTCACTTAGCAGATGCAAAACCTTCAAAAATGACTCCAAGAAATACAAAGAAAAACCACAAAAAGAAACCAAACAATGGACATGAGACCTTCTTCACCAAAAACTACATCATCCAAGTTCAATGTCTTTAAATTTTCGCAAAATTTCAATAAGCCCAAATCTAAGTCCTCAAACACAAATGATATTGAGCAATCCTATCATGTCATGCATTTATCTCCATCCACCATAAGCCAAAATAAACCTCAAGATTCTTTCACTCAAGTTAACAATTCCATCCAATCATCCTCTTCTATCATATCTTCAACATCCAATGATTCATGTCAAACTCTCAATCCAAAGCATGCTAGCATAGACTCCCCTACACATCAAGATCAAAAAATTCTTTCCACTCTATCCAAAGATATCAAGATTCCACAAATTCTTTCAATCTTTGATCAAGATCCCATTTCTCAAGAATCTTATGATGATCCCCTCCTTTCACTTTTCATCCAAAATAATTCCCTTCCATCTCAAGAGACAAGTATCGTTCTAAGTTCTTCTTCCACATCATCTAATCAATCCATACCATCTCATGATTCTATTGCATCACAAGAGCATCATAGTTCTTCCATCCTATCTAATGATATCTTACCAATTGATGATCAAGACATGCTTTCTACAAAATCTCATTATTCCCTTCCTCATCAAGATCAAGATATGCTTTCATTCAAGGATACCCTTTCATCCCATGAAGATGTTTATCCTTCTCATGATCAAGATATTCCTTTCATACCACTTCATAATGATTCCATACTTAATAAAGGGAAAGCTACTTCCTCTCCTACACCTCATGATCCTTTTCCAAGTCAAGATCAAAACACCCCATCATCCCCATGTCAAGAGCCTATCACACCTATTCAAGCTATCCATGAACTCCACACCTATAAATTGGGATCCTCCACCTTTATCCATTCCGGTTTACTTCCAACACCTATCCTCTCATCCATATCATATCCTCCCCAAAATGGACTCGCATCTTGTTTCACAAACAATGCATATCCCATTGGTAAACAAATGTGTCAAAGTATGAACTACAAAGGAAAAGGATTAGGCCTTCATGAACAAGGTATCCTAGAACCCCTTTCTATTCAAAGAAACCCATATCACCATGACCTTGATTATATGCCTAAGTGTCCTAGTTCATCAAACCTTCCATCTATCCTAGGTCATCATCCTAGTCCATCAAACCTTCCCTGTATCCTAGGTCCATATCCTATTTCTCAAGAACAACAAAGGCACACATCCTTGATGCCCTTTCAAAATTCTACCCACATTAACTCATCCATAATACCTCCATATCATTCATCTCAATCCACCCCTCCCATTGCTCTTGGAAGCAATTTGGGTGCCAAACATCAAAAGATTATATATCAAAATCCACATATATCAAAGGATCAACATCTCTCCTCGAAGAGACATGCAAAAATAAAAGAAAATTTGATCCAAAATCAAAAGAAAAATCTAAAAGGCCACAAAGGCCCATCAAAGCAAAAAGGAAATTTTCAAAGACCACAAAGTTCCATAAATCAAAAAGGAAAATATCAAAGGCCACAAAGGCCCACAAAGAAAAAATCAAAGTCAAAAGTCACGTGGATTCTTAAAAGTCTCATAGAAGCAATAAAATCTAAATTGGCATCCAAATTTGCTAATCCAAAAGCTTCCTCTAGTTTTCCATTTAATAACCTATCACCTTCCAAATGCATTTTTCCTCCATCACTCCACCACCCTTCAAGGTGTGTACCAAAATTGATCTTGCCATCCTTTCCATCTATCCATCAATAGGCCTTCCAACCTCCTATCCATTATCCAACATTCATCCCCCATCATTCTCCTTTAATCCAAACCTTTCAATAAGTCCTTAGATTCTTCCATCATATCATTAATCTACCAACATTTAGGAGTCTAATTCCCATTTCCATGGTTTATTAGAGGGATATTTGGTTGTGAAACTTGATGCTTAAGTCCTTCCTCCATCTCCCTATCTTCCATATTCCTCTTGCACTCGACACTTAGGGACAAGTTTCGTCCATCTTATCATTCATGGCCATTATCCTTTTTATGCTCATTCCTTACATTTCCACCTTTGATCTTGACAAGGTTAAGGATCTTCTTGAACATCATATATCTTATCCTATACACTTTATCCATATCTTCCATACCATATCTTTTCATCTTATCCATATTCCATCATTCTTACTAAATATATCCTTTCTTCCTTTCCTTGGTCTTGATGAGGAATAGGAGAAAAATACTTGGGCCTTGTGTCTGTATCTTATCTAGTTGATCTTGATCATCCCATTCATTATTTTTATCCTTGCTTTCTTCCATTCCATATCTCCTAGCTTATCAAAATCCATGTCACCATGTCCCTTTGCAACCTTGAATCTTATCATGCAAATCATATCCAATCCTCATATCTTTTGTCAATCAATCATCAAAAAACATCAATCTTATCATACTTAGAGGAAATTAGTGATCCTAAGTACTCATCATCATCATGCCTTATGGAATCAATCATTCCTAACATCTTAATCAATCAACCATTATCATCTTTTGACAAGAGATATGTTGCTTGTGTGACATGTTTTGTAGTGAATCTTTTATTTTACTCTATCATTTATCCATGGTTGCATTACCCCTATTGTGGGGCATCTTGTTCCTTCAATCAGTCATATCATCTCATTTCATCTTAAATATCTTGAAAAATCCAAAAAATAAAATTAAAAAAAGGCAAAATCCAAAAAATCAAAATCAAAAATCCAAAAAGAAGAGAAAAATACAAAAAAAGTGAAAAAGATAGAAAAATACAAAAAAAAATGAAGAAAACTGAAAAATACAAAAAAATCATAAAATTTGAAAAAGTGCAATAAAAACATGTAGTGAAAACTTGGAAATAGGTGCTACTTGTGATTTAAACTAGCAGTTCCATCTATTAAAGGCATGTCATGGTTGTTCACTTTCACCATCATTTCCGTCCAATATCATATCATTGAAACATGGTCATGTCTCACCCTAGTTTGGGGGAAAAATCCTAAACTCACTGGGGAAATAAACTTTGAGCTTAATCAAATAGACAAACATCAGTACAACACACGTGTCAAACAAAACCAAAACACAATGACAAAACAACATTTGGCAATCAATCATACATGATCAGAATACTCATTAGAAAGCATAAAAATAGGTTTTTCAAATCAAAATGGATGATCTAATTTGAATAATGATTTAAATACCATAAGAAGAGGTTGAATTGTTGTACTTTGATCTTTGTTATCATTTCTTTTGAGCAACTCGATGATGTATTGAACTAGAGAAGCTAGGAAGGAGAATTGCATTTTCTTTGTCTGTTGTCTGTGAGTTGATCATTATTATTGTGTGAATTGTTGCGAGACGTGCTCTACAAAGTATCACTGATGACATTCAAAATTCAAATAAAAAATGATTAATTCTTGTCTGTTTACGCAAGAAATGCTCAGGTCATCTTTGTTTAATTATACCTTGATGCTTGTGTTAACTTGCAATATCAAAAATCATGAAAGTAGTACTCAGGTCATCATTGGTCTAAATTATACCATCGATGCTTGTACTCACTTTCAACATTTTAAAAGTTCAATGATGATAAAAAGCATGATAAATGGACTGTTAAGGTGCCAGTTTTTGCATATAGATTTGCATGGTAAAATTAGATTGCATTCATGTTAGTTTTGCATCTGCAGAGTATTTTGTTACAAAAGCTAGTGAAGGATTCAAAAACAATGTTATCTTTTCTCATTAATGGATTAAGTATACTTGGCACTAAAAAAAACATCATCATTATCATGTAGTTGCATAATCATCTCCATTGCATACATTAGAAAGCATTTAGCATTTCATTTCATCATTCATACATTCACCATATATTTTGCATCATAACATATTTTTTTCATATCATCACATCATCTAACTACATAAGAAAAACTATCAAAAACAAATCTCTATGTATTTACATTTTTCATTCATCCATTCATCATATCATGAATCATACATTCGAAGTACCATTATATTCATCATTCATTCATCCATTTATTATATCATCTATTTGCATTTGAAATATAAAAAATAAAGTGCATTATATCCCATTTGCATCATTATGTCATATATCATAGAAACATCATATCCAAAATCATACATATAGTTGCATTATCATATCATTTGGGTATATACATTATCATACATCTATCGGTCCATGTAAATACTATGGACACCATGCATCCATACATCAACATTATAAGCATAATCACATGCAACATCATCAATAAGACATCATAAGAATCATAGAATATCACCATGATCATAAGATTGCATCCATAACATCATCATATAAATCATCACATGACATGTAGAACATGAAATTAAAAGCATCCATCATAGACACATATCAACACCATATAGATCAATAGTCCACTGCATATCATATAAATCTCAAAATAATAATGTCAAGTGTACAATGATATCCAAATATGGAGAGATACATCAACAAAGTGGCAGAAATCACAAAATATCTAATTGAATAAGTGTATACATCAAGTATCAGTACATTAATCAATCCTATATTGGGGCATATCAATCAAAGTTGATAAACCACATCGACTGATGATATCCATATCAGCCTACACCAGAAGCAGAATCATGTCCCACGTCTTTGGGAAGAACTATTAAATCATCCTATGATCATAACATATCACAAATCAACAATATTATCAATCAATCAGCCTATCAAATCTAAACTACTTTGTTGAGACTTTGACTAAATCTTGTTAGCAAACTATCATTGATCCTCGCCTATCATGAGGTCAATCAATCAATCTATCATTGATCCTCACCTATCATGAGGTCAATCATCAATCTATCATTGATCCTCACCTATTATGAGGTCAATCAATCAATCAATCATTGAATCTCACCTATCATGAGATCAATAATCTTCTAATCTATCAGGATCATCAATCAATATCAAATTAGAGGCTGACACAATAAAAAAATCAAACAAAATGAGGCAAAGCAAGGCAACATTTAGTCAATTGGCGGAATCAATATTCTTTATTGGGAGATAAATCTTTATCAAATCATCATAAAATCATTGAAAATTTCCAAAATTCCAAAAAAATCAAACATTAATCAATTTATCTCCCGAGGGGGCATATATCCATCATCACAACAAAATCAACATTTGGGGCATACTGAAAATTATTTTCATCCATACTAGCAGCAACAATAAAATTTTCTTTGAAGCAATGCATAAACACATCACTTCAAAGAGGGGTAAAATGTATACACCTAAAAATGGTCTGGATAATCTAATTAATTAAATATGATTTATTTGATTAATTAACCTTAAATTCATCTACTATTGAATAAATAGAAATATTTATTTATATAGTTCACATTTATATTCTTCTGATTTATTCTCTCTTAATTAAATAATCAAACTTAATTATCATTATCCCTCTTTTATTTAATAAACAATATAAAAAACATTTGTTTATTTTAATAACTGTTATTTCTTCTTAAATTTGAAACAAATCCAAATATTCAAATTTATGCACATATTTCTACAACTCATCATATCTCACCTACCAAATTAGATATGATATGTCTAATTTAATTCATCTCAACCTTCATGGACAAATTTGGAGACAAATTTGCAGGAAAACTTCTTCATCTTCTTCCATTGATTCTTCCTATCCTTTGGTTGATTTTTTTTGTGGGGAGGAACAATCTCCATAATCATCTCAGGCTTCTTCATCCTTCACCATTCAATCCTTCAGATCAAATCCAGACCTTTTCTTTGTTTCCCCTTCACAAATGTGCTGTCGTGAATCTATAAATACAACCTCTGTCTACAGGAAATGGATCCCAACTTTGTGCAAAGTTACTCTAAAAAAATATCAATTGAGCAATCAAGCATCTTAGCAATAGCATTATCATTTAACAATAGAACTCATAGCATTTTAGAATCAATATCATGGCTACATCATAGTTCACTGTAGCTTCTTTTTATCAAAGTTTCATGTCAATTTAGATTACAGTAGCTTCATCATTATCATTTAGACATCAATATAGGATTAGATTATTGCATTTAGCAACATCTCATTCTTTAGATTGGCATTTTAACAATCACAGTGCTTACAAAATCTGAGATCCTAGTGACTTAATAAATCTTTGGAGATAAAGAGCAATATGACGCTTTCAAGAGTTTTCCTATGTTAATTAGATTAATTATTATTGATTCTGTTGATATAATGTCTTATTAAGAAGTGTTGTTGGTTATTTTACTCATTACTTATTCCACACTCACAGTTTCTTTTAGTATTTTTGTCAAATATTATATGAAGAGTGTACAATACAATGATCAAGCCTTACATATATAGGCAATGATGAAGAGGTGAGAAGGTAGGACTAAATGATTGACTACCCCTCTATAGATGGAACAGTTGTGAGCTCACTTGAAAAGTGGGTAAGCAAGTGTCAATAGGTTCCTAAAGTGATGAGGCCACATGTCTCAATTCTATGAAGTGAGACAAAAGAAAAAGAAAACCTAAGTAAACTTAAGTTAGGTGTGAATAGGTCAATCCTAGAAAGGTGATTAGATAACTAGGTATATAATGACACTATTTAAACACTAACATAAATTTTTTGGGGGCTTATCCAAGATTGACAAGGTTCCACTTCCGAGAGGGGCCTCTTTCAATTCAGCCCTTGCTCTTTATACTTCTTTGAAACATGAGAGTTGAGGTCATCCATTGGGCCAATGAAATCCCCAAGAAGGCCTCCTAAAAGGAATGATCCAAGTATTTTTGGTCACCCAAGATCACTTTAAGCACAAGGGGAGAGCATACACACATTGTCTTCCTTGGGATACAATGGTCCAAAAAAGAAAAAAAAGAGACCATCTTAAGATTTTGATCTCCAAGATCACCCAAGGGTGTGAGGAGAGAGAATACACTTAAGAGGGCCTCACAAACATAACATACAATGGTTAACTACCCTTAATAAAATTGAATGTTCCTAGATTAGTGATGAAATAATATCTTCAACAAATGTAACCTACAAACAAAATGTTAGTTTTACCTATTTTTAGCTACAACTCAAAATAGGTAGAGTTGAATTGCATTCATCAAAGAAGGTACAAAAAATTTTCTGTTTAAGTATTCATTACATTCCACAACTTTGATTACTTATGAATTTCAAGTGATATTATGCAAATGTTTGTAATAGAAGAAATCATAAATTTGCATAAAATAATGTTGTTTTATTCATATTGGAAAATTTGAAGTCCCACACAAGCCACGGGAGTAGCCAATTTGATATTTATAATCAAATGATGAATGCAAAAAAGAAATGTATATCATACAACTGAAAATAATGTAAACATAAGATAGAAGGTGATTCGTCATTGCCTGGAATGACGAATCATCGTTATACTTGAAGTCTTGAGTTGTTGTACTTTTGGAATTGATCTAGCTCCAAGCTCCAAAAGCATCTGCAAATATGATGAAATGTGGTATTAGAGATGGTCTCTAAGCAATGAAAAATCCTATCCTATCCTATGCCTACACTACCATCATAAATATGATTCACATTTGATCAGGCATCCATCAGTTGATTTCACTGTTCAAAAGAAAACAAAATTCAATGGAAGCTTTCAACTTCATTTTGTTTTGCTAACTTGTTTGTTTAAATGTGCAAGAATAGGTTCATTATGTTCGTGATCATTCTTATTAGATATGTGGAGCAAAACAGGCTCCCACAAGGGTTGAGCTCAACATATCAGGAAAATATCCTCTCATTCAACATTCATACATGAGAGTCATCAAGTATTTATAATAGTTATCAAGTAGGACTGCTGTAATAAAGAAATTCATAAAGCAATCTCTAATTCATTATGATGGAAATAGAATTGAGCAAAGCATTGTATTGCTCATCATTTAGAAGAACAATATAAAAGGAAACATGTTGGATGAGCAACAACTACATTTATTTTGTCTCAGCTTCAGCTCTACTTTATTTTCACATTGCATTTCAATAGAGCATGGATCCCTTTACATTGAAGGGTAAAACAGAATATCAAAGGCCTTTAATCTTTTTTTGATAACTTTTTAAAAATACATTTATTGTGTATAAGAGACTCAGAAAGAATAGTGACATCAAGAAGACAATCTACATGACTGTAAGTAAGGCATTATCACATTATGGCATCATCAAGAGATCTACAGGTATATGCTATTATCATTGTTATCACTACATCCAACTGCCTAACTATGTTGAAGGAGTCATTTCTCCTAATGCATGATCAAATGGAATTTTGAAAGACATAAACAGTAATAGTCCCATGAAGGCTTTATAGAACTTAATATAAAGCATCAACCTATTCCATGCAACTTTGGAACCGTTTATACAAAAGACATCAAAGTAGGTGTATGACAGTCATCAAGGATCAAAATCATAAAAGTGATGCATGTGCTTGAGTACAGGTCCAAGATTAATGTGATAACAGGATTTCATTGCAGGATTAAAAACAGGTCTACATCATAAAAATAGAGTAATCTCTGACAACATGCAATGAAGGAAGCTAGAATGGAGGTATAGAATGCAACCTCATTTGCACATGGAGTATAGTGCATACAAATAGTAAAAGACAAGAATCATTCAAATGTTTGATCACAAAATTCTTGAAAGACAAAAGACATATGATTCTATAGAGAAGCCAAGTTTTGCATACAGATGTGCACAATGACAATGCAACAGAAAATGAATGCTATAGCTATTGGTGGGGGTTGCTTCTCATGAATTATACAAATGTGGATTGACAAATCCAGAACAGGTTAAGCACCCATAATAGCAAGTAAACCCAGAATGTTCAAAATAAATCCTACGACTAGGAATGACATGAAAACCCAAGTTACAGAAGCTGAGAATCTTGGCCATGATAAGAGGGTTTATATCAAGCATGATGGCCGCCAAGTCAAATCTTTCAAAAAACCTTTGAGCATACCTGCAGGTGGAAGGTAACCCAGTTTTTGGGATTGAATATTAATAATTTTTGTTTTGTTCTCTGCTTAAAACTTGCGTCACGTATGGTAAAGAGGCTTGTAAATAAAAACATGACCCAATTTTTATGAATAGAACCAAGGGGGTTTTTAATTTCAAGAGGTCGTTTTGACCCATTTTCTATGAGGAGATGAAGGAATCAAAACATAAGCAAGGAAAGTTTTAGTTTGAGAAAATATTACAGTCACCATACAGTCGTGGCCTCATCTTTTTAGGCAATAAATAATACCCAGATGGAGGAAATACAAATAAGAACCAGACAAGAAGCCCACGACCTAAGACATCATTCTCAGCTAAAATTCCAAATACCCATTTAGATTTTCGACGTGTAACTAAATGCAAATATATGCTTGCAGTTTATTAGCAGGGTCAATCGCATAGAGGTGAAAAATGCTTTAAAACGAAGGAGTAGCTGAACTTACTAGTAGGCCGAGCTTCATAACCAGTTTATCATATTGGCCAAAGATACGCCCAAAATACAAATACACAACTCATACATTACAATCGAGTCTCAATCATGACCAAGTCTCAGCATAGAAGTCAAACACAGAATGAAAGCATCAAAATATGGACTTGGTTGCGGCCAAGAAAGTAGAAAATATCTTCAAAACTAGAAAAAAAGGTCCAAATTTTTGTCAGAGAAACATTTACCATGTATTTTCCTACCGACTCCCTCAGAAAACCACTCAGAAACAACATGTAAATCAAGATTTTTGAGCTCCAAACCCTACCCAACATGGTGGTGGTGCAACAAGAGCTCCAGAAGTTACCAAGAGAAGTGAAGAGTGTAAAGAATAATTAGGGTTTGATGCTTTTCTTACCACTAATTTTTGTGTTTTGACTTGTGGTTTTTGGAAAAACAAGAAAATGATTTCATATTATTGCACCATGGTATTGACTTTTTAAGTCATTTAACCTAATCATGTTAAGGAGGCCTGTGAGTTTGAGTGAAGCAAATAAAAGGCATAGGGGTTAAGAAAAAAAATATTTTATTTTTGCATGCTATCCTTCTTGTAAAGTAATATGATTTAAATGATGTTGTATAAATCATTTAATCATAATTATTATTTTAAAATGAAAATACACCTTAGTCTATTTTTGGCTATGCATGCATTTCGAGATGCAAAGATAATTGAAGTGCCTCCAAGATCTTTATAATCATCAAATATAAAATGTAGTCTCTACAAGAGTCTTCAACTACACTTTAAATTTGATGCTTAATCATCATGCACGATGAGGGATGGAGTTCCAGTTCTCATGGGCGGATTGGCAGAAATGAGGAGGCTTCTGCATGCTTGGGCCCACTTTTTGTGGGATTTTCAGTTCAGTTTGGGTACTCCATGGGTCAGTTATGAGTTGATGGCTAGTTTGAGACTAAGTTCACTCATTTTTGCATGAGTGTGGGCTATTTTTATTAGGGTTTTCTCTTCTACGCAGATTTCACATTGGAGATGTTTTCACCCCATTTCTATTATTGGCTGCTTTGTGCATGCCTTTTGTATATATTGGAAAAAGTTAGTCTTTTTCCTCTAGTTCTTGTTTTTCAGCGTTTACATTATTCAAAGAGAAATATCATGTAACTCAGCTTTCAGAGATTAATACAGCAACAAGTTTACAGGTTCAATTTGTGTCATTTTTTCAAAGATTCCTTCGATTTCAATGAAATCAAAAGTCTGTCTTGTCATTATGATGTTTTTATGAATGATTTGATGAGATTTTACTATGTTTCAATATCAAAACCTTTAAAATTATTGTCTCATTTATATTTGCATGCATTGAAAATAGTGAAAATCACAGGTCTAGGGTTGTGTAACAGAATAATCTATTCTTCTTTGTTGAGAAAACTCTGTTTTCCTTCAAAAGTAGTTTATTCAAACCTTAGAATTATTTTTGTGGCCAAACTATTGAATTGAATTGTGCGGATAGTTTTTCTAAAGTTCATTGTGAATCATAGTTGCAAGTCTTTATCAATTAGGTGTATCACCATCAATTTATATTTTTACATGCATTCATTACATACTTCTATCTCTTTTCCAGCACATGTTACCTAGTTATCAACTTGAGAATCATATAGGAACCAGCCTAGAATTTGGAGGTCCGTCTTTGCCATAGGAATACCCACAACCTGAAGATAGTTCCCATGTTTCAACAGATTGCTGAATTTAACCATTCAAGCATTCGGGTGCAATATGTTTGACAACAGTTAGTAGTTTTGATATTTTTCTTTGATAAATGATTTCAAGTTGTACAACAAAGGGTTAGATGCCAAAGTGATCAAAGAAAATAATTGTTAACATTAGACAATTATAAAAAGATGAACCTTTTTTGTGGTGTGGGTTCAGACACCCACTCCAATGATAGGGCATGTGGGGAAATGGATGTGACCCCTTGTTAATGGAGGTTTGGGAGTGTAGCCCCTGAGACAAAAAAAATGATTAACAAAAGCTCTAAAAGACAAAGTGAAAGTGATAAAAGAGAACAACAATAGTGCTAAAAGATAGAGAGAAAGTGCTAAAAGAGCAGACGCTAATAGATAAATTTACAAGTGCTAAAAGATAGAGCGAAAGTGCTAAAAGTGTATATGCTAATAGACATAGATACAAGTGCTAAAAGAGATCAACAATAGCACTAAAGATAGAGAAAAAGTGTTAAAAGTGCAAACGTTGATAGGAAAAGACAAAAGTAATAAAAGTGAACAAAAATAGTGCTAAAAGATAGAGCACAAGCACTAAACAGTGCAGGTGCTAAAAACAAAGAGAAAAAGCACTAAAAGAACACATGCTAAAACATAGAGTGTCGATGCTAAGAATGAATGTGTTAAATGATAGACACAACTATTAAAATAGAACCAATTGTAGAAAGGAGAAATAATACCTAATAGGAAGAATTAATGATATGTAGGTTAAAATCCCTAAACTACAATTTAGTGGACTGATCCATACAGTGGATGTGCTAAGACAAGATTCCTACCAAAAAAAGGTCAGTTCTTTGTAAAATAGAAATTCAACAAACACAAAGATGCTACCAAGTGGATTAGTTAAAAGAAAAACACATAAAAACTATCCAAAAAAGGAATCAAAACTAAAAAAAATTAAAAAACAATTAGTTAAGAATAAAAAGTGAAAGGGTATGTGGAGGATCATCATGGAAAAAACAGGCCCTTAAGTGGCAATGAAAATTCAGAAAAATCAGAGTTATGCAACTTGACGTAAAAATTTGAATAAGTTATCTATATTATTTCAAAAATATGTAAGAATAGAATCTGTGGAAAATTGAATGTAGTTTCTAAACTACTAGGTTTATTTTTCTAAAAAGAAAATCTATTTGGTGAAAAATTTCAATTTCAATGCAGTAGTACTTAAATTTCAGGGAAAAAATAAGAAGTAGGTGTCTGTCCGACCACCCTAACCATAATAAAATCATAATATTTTTGTAAGATTTTAGATATAAGTAGAGGACTCATGTCCGGATGTGATGCATATTTTTTGTATTTTTTTCCAAGTAAATAATTAATTATGAATTTTTAATTACAACTTTTAAAAAATATAAAAACTCGTATGTCTGACCACCTTAACTTGGTCAGAACTACATGAAATTCATTTTTTTTAAAAAATCCCATAGTATGTGAAGCATAGAATGTGACACATGTTTTGGATTCAAAAAATGTGATACCATTTGAAAGTTATAATTTATTTTCAATCAGGACTTTAGTCGTAATTCTAATAGAAAATGAATAATAATTATAATTTATTAGATTCAAACTAAAGTATAATTTATATTGGTGGAAAGCTGAGAAGCTCCTTTACAAACCCTTTTCGTTTCATCAATTTTGGGTAAAAAAAAGTCGTCAGCCATATGCACGAAGTCTGGAAAAGCAAGGTAAGTTAAACACGTTTTTTGTGTTGACTTCTTAGGATTGGCAGGTCCGAACCAAAATCCAAAGCAAGCCCTAGCCTGATCCCTAGGCATTAATTTTGTGTAAGAAATATCGGATATCGGATTCAAATCGGATATCCGATTTGAATCCGATATCCGATATTTTCTATAGAGTTGCAAAAATGTTATACAATTTATAATATATGATTTAAAAAATGCAATAAAGTTTATAATTTAATATATAATAATATACAATATAGTTTATAATGTAATATATAATATACAATTTATGATAATCTCTTACCGAATTATGTATTTAATATATAATATATTATATTATTATGTATAATATTTCAATATTTGTGTTAATGTATAAATATTTAACTATATATATTACTAATATATAAAATATTTAAATATTCTCTTTCCCTCTCTCTCTCCCAAGTCTCTCACTCAATCACTCGTATCTCTCTCCCCTCTACCCTCTATCTCTCTTTGACTCCCTCCCTCTCTTTCACTGACTCCCTCTCTCTCCCCTCTACCCTTAACCCTAAACCCTAAACCCTAAACCCTTAACCCTGAAACCCTCTACCCTCTACTCTCTCTCTCTCAGGTATCTCTCTCCTAACCCCTGCTCCCTCTCTCAGGTCTCTCTCCCACTCTATCCCACCCTCT